>SNQJ01S0016169.1:68455-93828 GCA_010110895.2 Picea sitchensis
TCAAAGTAGGAGAGATTATGTATTAACCTTGAAAATCAACAAATGATTAAATTCAGTAAGTCCAGTCTTCATAGTTCTTATTTTCTGACTAAAAGTGGTTATGTTTGGGTTGATTCTGACTCTCTTAGGTTTCTTAACAGTTTTTCTGAGGATTTAAGCTTGCTCAAAAGAGAACCCCTGAAAATAATCTTTCCCTTTTTCTCTACAGACTGAGGAGTTTTGAAAGTTGAGAAAAAATGGTCTAGAATAATCAAAACAGGTTGAAAAACCTCTATTATAAATTTTTACACAGATAACCACCCCTGATATTTTAAGTATCACTGATTGCCCCTGCTTCATATGCACAATCTAACTATAAGACAGATGGTGAAAGGAAATTCATATTTGATTGCCCCCATCTAGTCCCACAGAAAATGAAAGGAAATTCATTTAAATGATTTCCCTCGTCTGAATATAAAAGAAACAAATAACTTCACTGGGGTACTGAATAGGTCTGCTGGCAATGAAGCAATATCTGAGTATAAATATATAATTATCACTCGGAGCAGTGAAAGGAAATTTAGTAAAAAGGGACAGATAACTTCACCGGGGTACTGAACATGCCCGCTAGTAGTGAAGCAAGATCTGAGGTGTCTGTAAGGTTGTCACACTTATCTATCACTCTATTCTAGTTATCAGTTTTTCAAAACTGGATATTCGTCTTAACTCAAAATAGAGCTCCCCAATTAAAAAATTATAAATTTTATTTCGATTGATGCAAGCTGAAATTTACAAAATCTGTTGAGTTTCCTAAGATTGTTCTAATCATATTAATACTAACTTAAATTTAGAACGGGAAGGAGAATATTATGAAGAAGACTACAACTGAGTTTCAAGCAAATAAGAAGTTTTGAAAAGTTTTGAAAAGGTTTTATAAAATCTCGCTTTTTCCTCTCCTTTAGAAATTTAGCAATGATAAACCCTTGACACCATTTACCCAATGAAGGCACTGAGTCTACATGTTCTCCTCGTCCCACAAGGAGACAAGGTCCCCAGTTGGAGCCTATGTTGAAAAAAAGCTTAAATTTTTCACCCTTAAGGCCTAGATTTTTATTTTTCGGGTTTCAACTTTATGAAAATAAGAGTTTCGTCATTTCTAAATTCATGATACCTTTTATCAATTTTTTGGATAACGAATGGAAAAAAGTTTACAAAAATATAAATTTTCCAATGCTCTTTGGAAAAATTATTTAAAACGGGTTGTAATTCTAAATTTGTGATTTTTTAATTTAAACATTAAAGAAATCGGGATTCGGGGTTTTCTGTAAACAGATGTTTGATGCAAATTAAATCATGAAACCCCGATCCCTGATTTCCTGATACGTTTAAATATTAATTAAAACACGAATTAATTAATTCTCTTTTAAGAAAGTTTAAGAGGTAGGAAAATCATGTCGTGATTTTGGGTTTTGGGTTTCAGTGAGATCATATCTCCTATCATCATGTTTCCCGAAATCCCGAACTGCAAAAACCCGATCCACAGTTCACTTTAAATCAAACTATTTTTTCTTCGGTGCAAATTGTGATTAGTAAGTTAATTAAAATGAATTAAGTCTGGTTTAAAAAAGGGGAAAACCGTCACGATTTCGCGATTTCAGGGATCATACTTCATTGGTAACATACTTCTTGACATTAGGATTTCTAAAATCTCGATAGCGACTAATCTCAATTAATCAATGTGATAAAAAACGTTTAAATCTTAATGAAAACATCGCGATTTCACGATTTCGGCGATCGAGCTTTTTCAACGTCATACCTTTTGACATCAAGATTTCTGAAACCCCAAAAAGTGATGTTTTCCGATTTAATCTATAATTAACACTAATAAATATTCTTTCTAAAACAGGTTTAAAGGTAATCTTTCTTTAAGTGTTCATTAATGCTTTGTTTTCCGATTAAGTAAGTTTCTTGTTTTATTTGAAAAGCCGAGAACTCCTAAGTACGGACATTAAATGCATATCTCCGAAAAATATATTCTGCATTAAGATCTTTAAATTCGTGACAACTATGCAAATCTTGTCATATTTTAAAAAGTATTCAAAGTAAACATTCGAACCTCTGTATTTTCATTTTAAGCTGAGCTTATTCATCCACTCTTTGTGACGGGTTTTCAAGTCAAACGCAGAGCCATGGCACCGAAAAAGGCACCGAAGAAAAATGAAGACACATAGGAAGGTGATATTATCTCTGATACTACTCCACACGCCATAAACTCCATCAAATCATGGACTCAAATTTCTGAATTGATGGAGTACGAGCTAAAGAATGCTAACCCTGATTCTGAAAATCATCTCCGAGACATTGCTGAGTATGAGCTTCATAAGGTTGTTGCACATCCGAGGCTGGTGGCATATACTGATATGATTGACTGGGCTCTAGATAAGGTAGATATCCCAACAAGGAGCATTCAAAACGATAAAGGAGCTATCGTCGGCTCATTCAGGCCTGAGCACATTCAAGTAATGTATAAACTCTTGTCGAATCATAGACATACTTTTAATGATGATATTTTAGCTGAGTTGTAGAGAAAGGAATTTATTGAGGTAGACCGGACATATCCTGACATGATTAGAGGATGGGCGAGGTCTGAAGAAAAGTTTAGGGCTGATACTCATGGGATTTATGCTACAGCCTCCTTAAACGAATATATGGTTTATATAGCCATTATGTTATGCAGAATTTTCGGGAGAAAAGATCCATGTCACTTTCATGCAGACTGGGTACCCTTCTTAGAGGAAACTTCAGAAGGAAATGGTTTTAACTGGCATAAAATTTTGTCGGATAACCTAACGCAAGAAATTTTAAATTACAAAGCAGCCAAGTCAAAGGGACAACCAATGTTTTTTTATGTGTCTGCATACATTATGGATGCAATTTGTTTTATGACCCCCTTTCCATTAATGAATTGGATTTGGATCATATCATGTCTAGAACCCATTCATAAATACCACTCGGCCCTTTGGGAAGAAAAAACTAAAGACGTTTTTTACGCGGTTTGTCATTTTGTCATTATTCCTATGCACAATTTTTTTTTTGGATGCGAACCCCCTCGCATTTTTGATGAAGTCATAGAAAGTCTTAAATCAGTTGTTGACTGGTTTATTGAGGAAAAAGTTTCCTATATTAGGGTTTATGGTTGTTCCATTCCCCCCCATGCACTCCCAAAATTCCTACCAGACAGATTGGTGTGCAGAGAAGTACCTCATCAGATAGCCAAGGGCGGTGTTGGATTGGAATTAAAAGCACTTCAGAAAAAAGCATGGCCATCTTTCCCTGTTCATATTGGGAAATTTCCTTTATCAAATTTAGGCCATTTTAAGGTAGAGGCCGAGTCATTGGAAGAAGTGAAGTTAGTAAATATTGAGCATAGAAAATATGACGCCTAACAAATAATAAGTAGGCATTACATACATTGTAATCTAAAGGCATATGAACATGAAGTATCTATTTATGATGATATTTTTAAATATGTTAAGTCTTATGAAGAAGTGTTGAACAGAGTCTAGGCCTTTCCACCTGACTCACAGAATGTATTTGCATCTTTTCAAAGCCATAGGCGAAGCTGCCTACCTAAGATTTTACAGGGTGAAATTTTGACCCCATCACCGGAACAGGAAGAACCCCCTCCAGGGTTTGAAACTAATACTCAGGGTAAAGAAAATGACAAAGGTAAGTTGAAGAATACCGAGACACCTTCCCAATACGCAGAGGGTTCTCAAACAAAAGAATCGGGAATGGATAAGGGAAATGAGCCAGAAACAATTCCAGAAATCATGAAGAATGTTCCAGAAAAAATAGGACGAACATATTCAACAAAACTTGGTAGTCCTATCACCTCTTTAAATCCATTACAATCAACTTTCGGAACCCCCCAAGAAGTATTTTTATATGTCAGTGATCTAGAGCTGATTTCAAGAGATGAAATCCCCCCATCAGATTACTTTTTCAGTAAAAAGCGAAGAGCAGTCTTGAAACAGGAAATTCATCCAAGAGGAGAAGGAACGATTAAAAAGCATAGAGTTATTATAGATGGAAAGAAACTCAAGGATGNGGCGGTGTTGGATTGGAATTAAAAGCACTTCAGAAAAAAGCATGGCCATCTTTCCCTGTTCATATTGGGAAATTTCCTTTATCAAATTTAGGCCATTTTAAGGTAGAGGCCGAGTCATTGGAAGAAGTGAAGTTAGTAAATATTGAGCATAGAAAATATGACGCCTAACAAATAATAAGTAGGCATTACATACATTGTAATCTAAA
This sequence comes from Picea sitchensis, assembly GCA_010110895.2. Taxonomy (NCBI): domain Eukaryota; kingdom Viridiplantae; phylum Streptophyta; class Pinopsida; order Pinales; family Pinaceae; genus Picea; species Picea sitchensis. The sequence continues at coordinate 72,752 of SNQJ01S0016169.1, forward strand.
GGCATATGAACATGAAGTATCTATTTATGATGATATTTTTAAATATGTTAAGTCTTATGAAGAAGTGTTGAACAGAGTCTAGGCCTTTCCACCTGACTCACAGAATGTATTTGCATCTTTTCAAAGCCATAGGCGAAGCTGCCTACCTAAGATTTTACAGGGTGAAATTTTGACCCCATCACCGGAACAGGAAGAACCCCCTCCAGGGTTTGAAACTAATACTCAGGGTAAAGAAAATGACAAAGGTAAGTTGAAGAATACCGAGACACCTTCCCAATACGCAGAGGGTTCTCAAACAAAAGAATCGGGAATGGATAAGGGAAATGAGCCAGAAACAATTCCAGAAATCATGAAGAATGTTCCAGAAAAAATAGGACGAACATATTCAACAAAACTTGGTAGTCCTATCACCTCTTTAAATCCATTACAATCAACTTTCGGAACCCCCCAAGAAGTATTTTTATATGTCAGTGATCTAGAGCTGATTTCAAGAGATGAAATCCCCCCATCAGATTACTTTTTCAGTAAAAAGCGAAGAGCAGTCTTGAAACAGGAAATTCATCCAAGAGGAGAAGGAACGATTAAAAAGCATAGAGTTATTATAGATGGAAAGAAACTCAAGGATGGAGAGTTTGCTACATAATTAGCAAGTAAAATGGGTGCTATAGCATCAACAAACATGTATTCTGTAGGCAATTTAAGAACTCTGCTTGAACAGAAGGAACAAACAATAATCCAGTGGCAAGAAAAACTAAAAGAAAATGAAAGAAATATTAGTTGGGGAGTACAGAAGGGTCTAGAACAAGCTAGACTAAAGGATATGCAAGAAATCCAAAATTTGAATAAAGACTTGGATGAGTAAAAACACTTAATACAGGTCACACAGGAAAAGGTTCAAAAGCTGGGAGAAGAAAACAAACATTTGCAAGATAAGATTATTTCTATTACTAACCAGGTAGTAGAACTAGAAAATTTCAAGACACAAGCATTGGAGATATATTTGAGAATAGAGGAAGAACAACATAAAGTGTTCTTGAATTTCGAAGTAATCCAGAATTATTTTTAGGAATCAAATAAGTCTTTGGAGAATGTGTTCCAGAAAGAAAGGGAGGCGAAAGCAGCTAGAACAACTTTTCAGAAGGAACTGGCTTTCTCATCAAAGGAAGAAATTGGAAAGACTCAGAAATTATCTATTTCTGAACAGGTTAAAGGGGACATAATGATAAAAGTGTGGGAAGCAAAACTGGCCAAATATAAATGAATCACAAGAGAAGTTAATGAGGATTGCCAGGGAATATTCGATCTCTTTGAAAGAGATTCATTGAATATCGGAACAGATGATTGTTCTGGATTATTAGATGAAATTAATATTGCCAAGCACCAGCTAAGGTTAAAAGAAGAGATGGAGAAAATGAAAACAGAGATTGCTAAAATTAAATTGATCAATATAACAGAGATCAACAAGTGGATGGTGACTTTAAATCTAAAGTTGAAAACTATTAAATTCACAGAAAGGATGATAGAAAGTTGGTTGCCCGAATTGCAGAAGAGATTTTTCTCATTTGAAGTGAATGAGATACCCGATGGTCCCAGGATCTTTGTGAAGTTTTTAGGGAAATGTGTTCAGTGTATTAATGCGGAAAAAGGAAGTTCGTCAATGCAAGCTTAAAACCTTTTTAAATGTTTTTATTATTAGAAATTAAAAAGAAATTGCAAACGGTTGACATTATTTTTATGTAACTGAAATATTAGGAAGTTGTGATGCAGGAGCATATCCCACATCAAGCGAGCCAGTGCGAATGCAAGTGGATAGCTGGACGAATGCCAGCACAAATTTTGAAAGTTCCTTGAAATTGTTGCGCCATCTTAAATGAGCCATTAAGATGAGGCGCACTTGTATATTGTAATCGGACCTTGAGCCTTTATATCTCATCCTTAGTAGGTAGGAGGCATTTAATATAGTTAATGTAGGTAGATAGGATTTAATTCTATATTAGAAAGTTTGAGAGCGCAAGAGGGAAATGGGATATAGAAACCCTCATTGTGCATTCTAAAATAATTCAGAGGAAGGAAGAAGAGCAAGAGCAAGAAGAGAATTGTGTGAGAACACCTATGTACAGATATTTGGATTAATGGAAAGCTTTGATTTAAATTCATGGTTTGTGGTGTTCTATGTGTATTGATGTTATGCTCATGAATATTTTCTTCCTGTCATGCACTTGCTTTGATATGCTATGTATATGATTTCATGTTTGAGTTTGAAGTCTGAGAGGGAGAGGAAATGCGTTTCAATTTTTTCTCTATCTGAGCCAAGGATTCCTGCAAGGAGTGCAGTTGAAGTGTCCTCAAGGAGTGTGTTGATAAGGGGCTCAGGTAGTTTAGCTTTTTTTCTCATTCACCCTAAAGGTGCAGTTTGGCACAGGAGCCGTGCAAGGAGTGCGCAAGCGGAGTGAAGTTCAGGGTTGCGAACCTGACTGAGAAGTGAAGGACTGTTGTAGGAGGTGTGTGCAGGGTTGAAGGGACTTCAACACTTAGGCGTGTTTAAAGGTTGCCGCAAGGAGTGCGAGAAAGAGGTTCTTTCTGAGGACTTGAATTTGTGGGAGCACAAGGAGTTTGTGTTGTGGAGTGTTCAAACAGGCATCGCAGGTTTACACGCAGGAGGACAAGTTCCGTGGAGGAACACTTGGTCACTCATAAAAGTTATCGAGAGGAAAGGACAGTTGGTATTCTCTGAGGGGGATTCGTGACATCCCATGAGCTGTCAGATCTGGTAGAGGTGCAAGGGAGATATGGCAGAGTAGTTCAGAAGGTTCGAAGCTCAGGAGGGGTGAGTCGTGGATCCGAGCCACAAGGGTCGTTTAATTCACATGTGAAGTTGTGTATCGGGGTTTCGTGGATTGAAGTCCCGTGAACATAGCCATGAGAATCGTGAAACACGAGATCCCGATGGCTAAGTAATTAGTGTGGGGCCACTGGAGTCAGTGACGGGGGACAGGTGGCACACCATTTCGGGGTTTCGCAACGAGAAGTCCTGAAACATTGACATCAGGATTCGTGATCCCGTGAAGTCTGAAATCCCGATAGAGGTGATGGGATGTTGAAGGGTCAACTTGCGAGCACATCGGAGTTTCGGCGTATCAGGATTTGGGAGTCGGTAAAGTGAGTTGTTCGACATAACGAGTGTCGAATTCGCGATAGAGAAAGTCCCGATAGGAAAAGGACAACATTGACTGTCATCGGATATCGGGGATTCGAGGGTCGAATGTTCGACCACTAACCTCACAAAGTCGCCAAGTCTGATCTTTCGAGTGAAAAAGGGAGATCCGGTGAAGGTTTGTTGTGGGTGTAGAATTTCCTACAGGGAATTAGAAGATCCTTAGAGTTCTTCGGGCCGAGAAGGAAGAAAGATCCTGTGAGCGGACGTGCTTGCGAGCGCAACTGCGTCAAGTTGGTTAGTCACCAATGAGAAAATTTGATCAAAATGTATAAATATAGTTTCTAAAGGCTGAGAAAGGGCTTCAGAAATTTTGGAGAGAGCCATTTTTTGTAATATCAATTTTCAAATACATCAGAATATAGATCGCAAATGAGATTCTGGATCTTGCAACTTTGTAGTTATGTGTTTTCTCCCTGTTTATTATACTTTGTCGAATTTTCCCTTTTAATGTTTTTTTTTAACAAGTAATCAATTTGAAGTTATATACATCATTGATTTATATTTCAGATTGGTTTGGATGTCAAATGATTTACAGTTTTTCCTCTGAAATCACTTTTAGTAATTTTAAGACCTGTAAAACTTTTTTTCCTTAATACTTAACTCTTGTTAGAAACCTTGTTTTTTCTTTCATCATTGTCTATTGAAATATGAGATTCTTTCTTGATTAAAGCCTCATATTTTTCTGTAGTGTTTATTTGTTGATTACAATTCTCGAAATTGTTAAAAAACCAAGAAACGACCTCGAATGTGTTTACATTACTGTTTTGGGTTTTTAAATTGTTTTTCTTGTTCTCATCTCTGGAAATATGAAGTAACAAATTGATCAAAATCCTTTACAAATAAATAAAGTTTTATCATCCATGACTGTCCCAAGTAATAGACAACCCAACGTTGAATCAGGCCTTCAGGATCAAACCAGTATTGCCTTGAATTTATTTAATACCATTTTACAAACAAAAACTAACTGGGTTGAGTTAGAACGTTCATGGGTTGTTATTGATCGAGACATTAGCATCCAAGAACAACATGAAGCAAGACAGAGACAATTGAGAAACTGATTCTATTTTAATCTTCCTTTGATTTCTTATTCTCAAATCACTCTTTTAAATCATTTATGGATGCCTTGACGGTATGCTTTATAGCCTTAAAGCATAAACTCAGGAACACCATAACTTACAAAGGTAGATTGTATATTCCAAATTGTTACAAATTAAAGAGGTTCATAATGGATGAACTACACAAAAGACCATATATTGGTCATCCTGATTATTAGAAAATGATCATGACCACTAGAAGACTATTTTGTTTTCTCGGTCTGAAAAATGACATAACTGATTACTCATGTAAGTGTCTATAATGTCAGAAAGTGAAAGAAGAGCACCGACACCCAGCAGGGTTGTTGCAGCCCCTACCAATACCAGAATGGAAATGGGAAACCATCTCTATGGATTTCATCATAGGGTTACCAAAATCAACCAAATAGAATGATGCCATCATGGTAGTTGTGGATAAACTGAGCAAGATTGCTCACTTCATTCCCGTCAACTCAACTTGTAAGGCAATAGACATTGCCAGTATTTTTATGAAAGATATATTTAGATAGCATGGTATGCCTAAGGAAATTATATCCGAAAGAGACACAAAAATTACTTCAAACTTTTATAAATCTCTATTTGCTCGTTTCAAAACAAAATAACTATTTTGTACAACCTATCACCCTCAAATTGATGGAAAAATGGAGAGGGTAAACCAATTGTTATAAGAAATGTTTAGGATGCATGCATTGCATCAAGCCAAGTAGTTGGAAGAGTACCTACCACTGGTAGAATTTTCCTACAATAGTGGATATCAAGAGTCATAAAAAATGATCCCTTTTGAATCCCTCTATGGAAGGAAATGCAATATTCCAATCAGCTGGAATAACCCAGCGGATAAAAAAATTGGGCCATACATGATAAAGGAAATGGAAAAGCAAGTAATTCGGATTAGACATAATATAAAAATATCCCAGGATATATAGAAGAGCTATGCAGACAGAGAAATGACTCCTAGAGAATTCAAAGCCAGGGATCATGTGTATCTCCGAGTTAGGCCTAGGAAAAGATCTTTGAGGATGGGATCTTGTGCCAATCTAGAATCATGTTATTTTTTACCCTTTAAAAATTTGGATAGAGTGAGACCTGTAGCCTATAGGCTAGCACTCCCTCCCACCGTGAAGGCACATGATGTTTTCCATGTTTCGTTATTAAAGAAATATGTGCATTATTATAATCATATTATTGACTGGTTTTTGATTCAGGTGGAACTAGAGAAATAATTCCTGCCAGAACCTAAATTCATAATAGACAAGAAGGAGACCCCACTTAAGAACAAAACCATTTCATAGGTTAATTTGTAATGGAAACACTTTGGCCTAGATGAGACCACATGCGAAATGGAGTATGCCATGAGACAAACATATCCATTTTTGTTTACTTTTGTACATACAAACAACATCGATAGATAAAACATCGAGGACGATGTTACTTTAAGGGGAGTGTAATGTAACACCATGTTTTCCCAAGTCTGTAAATACAACTATAACTAGCCAAGAGACTATGGCAGACGAGATATGTGTGAGTGTATGATTTCATGAACCTTTCAATAAAAGGTCAATGTATGTATTTTGTTTATTAATATAAAGTGGATAAGTGTTTCATAACTGATGAAAGGGGAGGGTTTTCCAAGATAGACCTTTGATTATATGAGAGAGATGATGAGGGGAACCAGAAAGGGTTGAGATGACTCATACCAAACCAGTACCTTACTGGATTTAATGACTCAGAACAATCCTCTGACCCAGATATGAATTACTAGTCAGAGTGGTAGCTCAAAGAGTCCTCCTTAAGAGTTAATGAGGATATGGAGTAGAGTACTGATCTGTAATATTTCCAAACCTAACGATGAGATGGGGATTCATACCCATGCAACCCTTCTAATAAAGGCTTGAAAGAGGTAATTTATGGGACATATGTGAGGTAGAAAGAGATCTACAAAGAGAGCAGAGTCGAAAAGTAATCTCGAGAAGAGAAAATAGCATTTTGTGACTCTTTGGTTCGAGAAAGAACTAGGAAATAATTTTTTTATGGACGTAAGAAGTTGATGGTGAGGTTTTCATTACAATCTAATAAATGAGGTTGACAAGTGACTGTGGGAGTACTCATAAAGACCTCCTTTCTTGGTAAAGAGAAAATTGATTGCTAAAGTCATTTAGGAGGAGGAGAGAAACCTTCATCCTTGACTGTCATGGAGAAATAAGAAAGAGTCCCTCTCAGAGAATCATGGTCTAGCTCGGGGGTGGCCAGTGGTAAATCCATCAGGAGTGATTGTTCCTATGGTTGGGATGAAACATGAACCCCTTTCATCAGTTTCTTCACAAACTCTGGTTTTGTGATAAGTATCTTCATACTCTGAGAAATGAAATGAATGTGATGATTGAATATGTTTATATGTCTACGACTGAAATTTTTGTTGAATGGTTAAGTTAGAAATATGCATTATATCTCTATGAATTTGTGCCTTTAAATGAATGCATGCTTGAATCAACTGAGAAGTTAAAGATTTGTAAGGTGTAAGCCTACAATAACATCAGGGAAATATTTATTGACATGTTTCAGTCCTGTCAGGCTCTAAAATATACTCTCGAGGGGAATCCAAGTTCAAACCCTGTGGAAGGAGGATGCTTCCTTCAGATATTTCACCTGTATGACTGAGGGATCATGCCCATGTCCTTAACCCATTTACGACTAAAGGAATTAGTGTGTAGCCCCTAAGATTTTCCAAAGGAACCATGTGACCAAGGTTTAGAAACCCTACGCTAGGCCTAAAATAAGTTAAGCCTTATGGCTTCGGAACTCCAGTAGTTCGTAACTCCAGAGTGTTTTGACCCTACCATTTATAAATCAATGGAGGGAAATTAATAGTTATGGTTACCCACAAGTTTAATCGACACCTAGTAGTTTCCTTATCCGATACAATTAGACTTTTACACCATTAAAACCTAAACCACTCAGTTATCGCGACGTAACGTGAACCATTGATCTCAGAGTGTTCGGGAGCCCTCTTGGTCATTGGATCTATGTCAAGGAAATTTTTCCAAAGTACCACTCCATAAGAATGGGGAAAATGTATCATCAGACTCCCCAAACCTCAACGTCATGAAGGAATGAGAGTTCTGGATATGGAAATCCAGTGGAAATCAATGACAATCGTTAGATCAAACTTAGTGAAGAGGTAGTGTTAAGAACTTCGACAAATCCCTCTTCAAGAGAATATAGGTGGTTTAATTCTAAGACTTATGAATGTCGAATCCATGAAGTGTTAATATTTGTAAACCTAAGGACCTATGGCTCCGACCCAGGTGATCAAGGCTATGACCTCACTCAATTCTTCAGGCACTAACCTCCTATCGATAATCGATGATCATGCTTGAACTGGTGAGGAGTTCTGCGATCTGGGAAGATTGTAGAGTCCCAACTAGCATGGAATTTATCTCCTTCCCTAATTTCACAATGGAAACAACTCACCTTTGGTGGAATCGACGCCAACTATTTATCCTGTCAAACCTATAGATCAACGATCTAGGAGAATTGTAGATATTAAACCCACACAGGTGTTACCTTTTCATTAGATATCTGCAACTTCCCTCCACCGTAGATTCATGGATATACATGGGCACACATCGATTGTGGTATATAAGAGGTATTGGGAGACATCTGGCATGAATAATGGAATTCAGAGATCGGAAAGTTTTGGCAAGTAGGTGAAGCTAGGGACCCCAAGAGGCTGTCAGTCCCAGATTGACATTGCACGTTGACGTCACCTAGTGTGATGTGGACCCCTATCCTATATGACACATGTCACCCTGATTTGTTCTTATCACAAATCCTAAATTCCATTAAAACTTGACACGTGTCACCTCCTGACAAGGACACATGTCACCCATGGCCCCTGCCACATTTCATCCCCCCTAGCGCATGAATCCTCAACCAAAGTTTGGCACTGCCAGTACCCGAGACTTCAGGAGTTTGGAACTCTAGAAGGAAGTATGGTTCAATGTGAATGAACCTTTGAACGCCAAATTTATGAAGCGATAGGAGCCGTAGATCAAAGGGTGCGTTAGGATCTCCCTTGACCGTTAGATCTAGACTTTAGTCGACGCTTCGAGTACCTGAGACTTTGGGAATTTGAAACTCTAGAAGGAAGTATGGTTCAAGGTAAGGGAACCTCTAAACGTCAAATTTACAAAGTGATAGAAGCCATAAATCCTAGGATGCATCAGGATCTCCCCTTACCATTGGATCTATATTGCATTCGGCTCTGCCAGTACCCGAGACTTTGGGAGTTCAAAAATCTAGAAGGAAGTATGGTTCAAAGTGAGGGAATCTACGAACATCGAAGTTATGAAGTGATAGGAGTCATAGATCCAAGGATGAGTCAGGATCTCTCTTGACCATTGGATCTAGACAATATTCAATACTTTGGTGAAATCCTACTACGAGAGAAGAGGAGTGTGGAATAGTTAAACTCCCCGAATGTCAAAGCTATGAATAAGAATAAATCGACGATATAGATACCCTTCGATATCTATCCTAACCGTTAGATCTGAAACATGGTCAGTGTGACATTGACCACTCTGGGAGCAAGGAGGAAGTCTCACCATGGATTCTCGGATGTCGAAGTTAGGAAGTAACAAAGGTCGTAGATCTAGGGGTTTCGTGGACACACTTTGACCATAATATCGAAGGACGTGGAAGGTGTCATTCCAGGGTCACATCGTATGCTGACATCATTGAGGGTGACGTGGACCCATGCTTGATGTGCCACATGTCACCTATATCTGTATGTTTCGCAAACCCTATACATATAATAACACGTGACATGTGTCACCCACTGAAGGGGCCACATCTCATCTTCCCCATTGGAACATGTTCACTTGGTTTATTGGTGGTTGGATTAGTCAGAGCCCACCTACCCTTACCTCTACATTTAATACATCACCTTGTACAAGAAGAGTCGTTCAGGACTCTAGAGGTTTGAGGTGTAGTGTCTTAGATAAATAGAATGACCTAAAGGTTGGAGCCACGTGGCAATATTTTGTGCTCCTTCGGGAGTACGATATTTTGGAACTCTGGGGAATGTACATGCAGGAAGAAAAATGGGTGTTCAGGGACAAACGTCGAACTCTCATCTAGTCAGTGTGTTAAATAAGGACCAAGCCATGCCATTGGATTTGATGGTGAATGGACTTCCACCATAGATGTATAAATATTGAGATGGACCCATGTGGTTCTTGACTAATAACGCTCGAAGATATTTTGGAGGAAATAACTTGCCATCCATAACTTATATTTCTGTATGGTGGTAACCGTTAGAAAGATCGTGGCGAGCATAAGTCGAGGGAGATCTCAAAACTAGGACTTGAGATAGTTAAGGAAAATGAAATTATGATTCCCCATCCTTTAAAAGAGTACTTATGGGTCAGGTGTGTAATATGTATTGTTTTGATATAAATTCCCATCTTTCCTATTCCTTTTCATTATATATTTTTGAACCTATCTCAGCTAGCTCTCTAGAAGGTTGTGTAGATGTTCTTATCCATGCTCTGCTACAAGGATCTAGATATCAATTACTATATCTTCAAGCTCAATATATCTAGTTGTATTTTCCTCATCTCATCCCTATATGTTTTCTTCTTCTATGGATATATCATACATGTATTCTTCTCTCTCCCGTGTTTCCATTTTGTCAGACAATATGTTTGTTTTTCTCTCATTTTTGGGCTTCAATATTCTTATTCATTTTTCTTTCCTTTATTTATCCCCTTTCTAGGGCCCTTCTCCATTATTTTCTTCTCATTTTCCCTCTATGAGGGGTGGGTTCATAACTTTTCGAGTCATTGATTTCATTTGTTTCCTTTCATACTTTCTTGTTCTCGAAAATTTATTAAAATCCTCCTTGTCCTCTTCCTTTCCTTCTTTATATAGTTTTTTCTCAAGTCACAACAAGTGAATCCCCTTTCTTAACAAAGGGGAGTCACTCTAATTTTTCCCATTTTTCATTCAATCAAGAACCCCTGATCACATTCAATCAATATCCTCTGATAATTATTTTGACCTTAAATTCATTGTGTTATCATTTATTCCTCAAATTCACCCATATTCCATAAAATTAAGCTCCCGTGATCGAATTTTCCCCTAAATTCATTTTATTATTATTTATGCCTCAAATTCAATCAACCTTCCATGATCATGATTTTTCTGAGAACTCTTGATCAAGGTTCTCTTCTTTAATTTTCACCAAAGGTATTCTCCAAAATACAGATTCCTTTGAAAATTCACAAGGATTTATGCACTTGGGAAAGGGCGATTAAATATATGGGATTTAAATGCTGAACCATTGAACATCATAATGATATGGTTACAGGGATTTCCATAGAGGGGGTTTACTTGAATTTGTTTAACTTGAATTTACACATATGTATTTCTTGTATTATTGTAGAAAAATTTATGTTGTAGTGAAGATTTTGCTATTTCGATTGTAAATATTGCTAAGTTCCACATGGATAAGGAGATTAATAGCTACTATTGTAGTGTCAGCACCATCTAACAAGATGTAATTTCCATTATAATCCTTCAACAAATGATCCACTAGAACAATGTTTGAAAATGATCCCTTCTAGATCTTAATGATTTCTTCACCCATATGGTACCAACAATTGTGGATCAAAGTGTAAGGTACCAGATGTAATATAATATGTATAAACATGAATATTAAACATATATTAATGAAACATCAAAGTAATGAGAATATCAATACAAAAAATAACACCTTTACTCAAAGAAAGCAGTGTTCACTTGCCTCTTCAAGGGGGAAACCACCAGCAGAGAAAAGATATATTACAATAATTCTCAAGACAAATATCTCTCATGCCTCATACTCTTATTTATATTAATTCTATCTTCTAAAGAACATTCTAGAGGAATATATTTATAGAAGAAAAAGATTCTATTAGGTCTTCTTAAATTGATTTCTTCGCATTTATTAAATAGGCCTTATTAACTAATGTTGGCCTTTATTACATGGAAAATATATTATTCTACCTATGTGAGGGGTTAGGGAGGTTAGGTCACTAAAATTACTCCCCCCCCTTGAAGAACAACCTTGTACTCAAGGATTTATATGAGGAAATTGTTGTAGAATTGTGGTTGACTCCCAAGTGGCATCTTTTGGAGTTGTATCTTTCCACTGAACTAATACTTACTTGATGGTTCGTTGACATAGGTGACGCTTGCGCTGGTCCAAGACTACTTGTGGCTGCAACCAAATGGAAACTTCTTCATCCAACTCAAGGAGACTGGTTTGAGTTTAGCACTTAGTGCCAATAAAGTTCATTAAGCATGAGACTTGAAAAAAATTATGGAGCTTAGAATGATTGGGAACAACTAACTGATAGGCCACTGACCCCACTCACTTGAGAATTGTATAAGGACCATAAAAATTGGGAGCAAGTTTCTGACAATTTTCATATTTGAGTGAAGTCTTCTTATAAGGTTGTAGAAGAAGAAACACATGGTCCCATTCAAAAAAATGATGTTCATGATGACCTTGATCTGTTTGTTGCTTCATGAGATCCTGAGCCATGGAAAAATTTCTTTTAGGGTATGGAGAATGGCCTCCCTCACTGTAATATTTTTGTCAACCTCCCATACCTTCGAGACACTTGAAATGTATGAGATAACCAACAATGGATTTTGGCCATAGACAACTTCAAAATGTGTCATGCGAGTATATGTATGATAACAGGTGTTGTACCACCATTCAACTAGAGGTAACCACTAAGCCCATTGATTTTTCCTGTTGGATACAAAACATCGCAAATGTGTTTCTAAACACTTGTTGACAAATTTGGTTTGGCCATCATTTTGGGGATGATAGGATGTGTTAATATGAAGTTGGGTTCCCTAGAGCCTAAATAATTCTTGCCAAAAATTGTTGTTGAAAGTTGGGTCTCTATAAAAACCAATAGAATGAGACATTCCATGAAGTTTGAAGATATTATCCATGAAAATTTGAGCCACCGTGGAGGTTTTGAATGGGTGTTGAAGAGGACAAAAATGAGAATATTTGGAAATACGGTCAACTACCACCATGATGACTGACTTATTTCTCAATTTAGGTAGGCCAACAATGAAATCCATATAAATATCCCTCCAAATAGCAAGGGGAATTGAAAGCGATTGGAGTGTGCCTGGGGATTTATCTATTTCTCCCTTGTTGTGTTGACAAACATCACATTCAGCCACAAAGGTGCGGATGTCCTACTTCATACCATCCCAGAAAAAAATAGCATTTGATCCTTTATAGGTTTTGGTAAACCTTGAATGCCTAGTTGTAGGTGAAACATGAAGCTCATAAAAGACCTTGGATTTAAGTTGCAATTGTTTGCTTAAATACATATGAACTTTTTAGCAAAGTTTTTCATTGTTCCAAGAGTACCCTAGTGAAGTTGGAGAATGGTATTGCAATTTTTGGATTAGGTGAGAAATTTTGGGGTCTTCCAACCATTCCCAACAAACAACTTGGAGTCAATCTGGTACAATTGAGGAGAGGGAAAAGAGGGACCCTTCTTCTTCATAATTCCTGGAAAGAACGTCAGAAACCACATTTTATTTTCCCTTCTTGCAAATGGTATCTTAATCATATCCAAATAGATTGGTTACCCAGTTTTGTTGCTCCAGGGATGAAATTCATTGTTCCAAAAAATACTTGAGGATTTGATGATTAGTTTTAATTTGGAGTCTTTTCCCCAATAACTAAGGATGTCAAAGATCCACGACATGAACAATACCAACATTTCCTTTTCATAAATTCATTGGCCCAAATGTTTCTCCGAAAGTTTTTTTCTAGTGAAGGCCAAAGACCTACCATCTTGCATGAGGACATCCCCAATTCCTTTCCCTGAAGCATCATATTCCAGGACAAAAGTCTTTGAGAAGTCAGGAAGGTCCAGTACAAGAGTTATTCTCATAGCCTCTTTCAAGGCATGGAAGGATTGATCAGTTGTTGGAATACAAGTGAAAGCATTCATTTTAAGGAGAACAGTGAGAGGTGCTGCAATTTTTCCATAATTTCGAACAAACTTGTGATAATAGTCTGGTAAACCTAGAAAATACACAAGATATTAAGATTTTTAGGGCAAGGAAAATCATGCATATATTCAATATTATTAGGATCCACATGTACACCATCCATGCCGACAATATGACCCAAGTACTCCACTTTTGAGGCTATAAAAGCACGTTTAGATTGTTTGAGGAAAAGTTGGTGTTGAGAGAGTAGATGGAAAAATTGATCCACATGGGTGAGATAGGCGGTCCAAGTTTTACTATAGATGAGAATATCATCAAAGAAAACTGATAAAAAATGACAGAGAAAAGGATGTAAGACTTGATTCATTTGACTTTGGAAAGTGGAGGGTGCATTATACAGGCCAAAGGGAAATACCAAGAACTCATAGTGACCCTAATGAGTTTTAAATGTAATATTAGAAATGTATTCCTCTTTCATACATATCTGGTGGTAACTAGAATGGAGATAAAGTTTAGTAAAGTACTGAGCATTGCTCAATTTATCCAAGATATCATCATTTACATGAATGGGGAATTAGTCTTTTGTGGTGAGTTTGTTGAGGGAAGGAAAGTCATGACACATGCGCCAAGTTCCTTCTTTCTTGAGTACCATGACCATAGGAGAAGAATAGGGGATGGTGTTTTAGGGTAAATGAAACTTGTAGGAGTTACCTCCCTTAGGATCTTATGCAAGAAATACATTTTCCTAGATATAAATTATACACACAGAAAAACTACGATTTGAAGGAATAAAAGGTTTACCTGACGATCTAATGGTTGTCCCTGCACACTCCTTAGTTGTTATCTCTCTCAAATATTCCCTTTGATCTGTCCAACATGGATCTTCACACATAGAGAGACAAATAAACCTTTCAAAAGATAAAATGAGTTATGTATAAATGGATAATAGATCTAGTGACATAACATAAGAATATCAATTCCCTACAAAGATTATAACAATTACATACAATCAAGTAAGGATGAAAATCTTGTACATCTTATATTAGTGGAAAAATGGTTTACAACTTACAAATAAGGAATTTGATGTAGTCCTTTCCCAAGTTCCTTGTCCAAGCTCTCTAATCAAACCACTAGTATAAGTTTTCTTTCTCCTTTCTCTCCCCCTTTTCCCATGAGAGACCCTCAATATATAGGATAATAGAGATAAAATCAAAGGTTAATATAGATAGGATCTATATACCCAAGATAACCAACTTATCAAGGTCGATCCAAAAAAAAATGAGGTTTAATCTCATCTCATGGAAACTGATCCTAAATATGGAGTAACAGACTTGGTCATCCCTTACATTCTTACAGTGGGAAACTAGTCACACCTTGTAAAAGGACAAGGAGTGACCATCAAGTTTGGTCACAAGTTGTAAAAGGACAACCAATGACCAATAAAAAAGGTATTGTAAACTCAGGGGAAAGTGGTATAATTCAATGTTTCATACTCATAACCTCTAGATGATGCACATTAGCTCATTAGGTGGCAAATAATTATATAACAAATGCCCCCTAAAGTGTGAGGTCAAACCAGGTGTATGATGGCTGAAATACTTTAAAAACAAAATAAAAAAGATTTGGGTGAAGGAACTTGGAAATAAACCATCATCGGTCTAACATAATAATAACATCCATGAGGTGGGCATACCCATGCTCGGTAACAAAAACTAAGCATAGCCGCCAAAAATAGTACACTACAGATCCATGCATGAAGTGAACAATTAGATCATGGCCACGAAAAAATACAATGTGGATCCATATCACAAGTGAAAACATAGCCACGACCAAGGACAAATGTGGATCTATTTCATAGTATACTGTAATGTCCCCACTTTGGGACATCATCACAGGGTAGAGATTTATGATGACCAGAGTAGCAAGATGGATGATAGAGAGAGTGCAAGGGTATTTGAGAGGCATTGTGGGGTCCATATTGCATTGACAATCATATTCCATCATTATGAGCCATTTCGCACAAGTTGGATTTGGTTTCGTTGCATTCCGACGATTTCCATGATTTTGACTATTTTGAGCTATAAGTCAATGGAATTCACTAAAGAGGTCATTTTGGGCACATCACTTAGAGGAACCTCTCAGTGTAATAGCTCATTGGAATCGAGAGGAGAAACACTACAGGATGGGATGGCTAGAAGTGACTTTCAGTGGCCAGGGAGGCCACAAGGAGAGATAAGGAGCTTTTCAAAGGTAAAAAGGTTAATTAATTAACACAAGGAGAGATTATGAGCTTTTCAAAGGTAAAAAGGTTAATTAAAGTGGATTTAATTAATTAATTAAATCATTAATAAAATAAATCCACTTGGAGGGACAAGGTGAGATAAAAGTATAAAGGAAAGGCATTCTTCCCTGCATTCATGTGTATGATCTTATTTTGATTTTTGGCTCTAGCTAGTGAGCCCACACATTGGGGGTTTTGAGGGTTTGACATAACAAACCTTAGAGGACGATTCGATGGTGAAAGATTCCACCCATATTGTCCCAAGCTTGGTCCTCAAGATGCAATACCTCCCACACCATTCTAGTTTTAGATCTACTCAATTGCAGGAGGAATCTACATCAGTTTCATGTGCATGAGAGGCTGACCAGGCTTGAGGGATTCCAAAGAAGAGGGGGTGCACCATCTTGGAGAGAGATTCATTGTAGGAGATTTGCAAGGCCGTTGAGGATTCTATAACTTGGGTATTCATTGCAGGGCCTTAGACATAAGATCTAGTGCCGAGATGCCTGTTGCTCAGATTATTTCTTGAGAAGGGGGGCGAATTGAAGAGAAGGAGGGCATTTTTGAGATCCAGATCTTATCCTGCTTGAGGGGTTTATTTTTCCATCTGGATCAGACTTTTACCCAGTGACTTGCAGTGTCCCATCTATATTTCTTTGGAGAGAGTTTCCCTGCAGAATTTGGAGGCCTCCTTCTTTAGGGTCGAATTATCTAGGGCTCTACCATCTGAAGTGGGCACCATCTCTGGGGGATTTTAGATCCACAGAGATTGAGAGGGAACTTGGATATTCGGTCAACTGGAGTTCTTGTTTCCATCACCTGATCTATCAATTGCCATATTTATTAGGGTGATTTGGCCACCCCAAGGTTGCAATTTATTATTGAGGGTTTCAAACTTTCATTGGAGCCGCAGCATTCTTTAGTCGAGAGTCAAGCATCTCAGATCTACTCTTGTATTGATCTTCATTTCTTATTCAAGGCACTTTGGAGGCATATTCTTGTATTAGCAGAGAATTTTGCAGCCTCATGTATTTTCTATCCTTTGGCCATCTGTTGAGCATTCCGTGATCGACATCTCTGTTGTAGCAGGTTTCTATTTTATGAATAAAGAAGAATTGAGATACTTGGCTTCACGGATCTTGTTGCATATGGTTGAGGTATGCATGCGTTATATCTTCTCATATTTTGTCGATACACACATATAAACACATCTAAAAGGTGATCAACAAAGTGTTTGACGAAAAAACCACAACCAGAAAAGTTTTAAAGACACAAAACGTTGATGATTCCCGTATAATGGCTTGGACTACATGTTGTATCAAAGCTTAGAATCCTGCAAACTTGAGTGGTCTTTATGGATAGTTGAAGGAGATGATTTGTTTTACCTTGCTAGAGAGAGTAAGATCTCAGGGAATATTACTTGGGGAGGAAACTAGGGTTGGCTCAATTGACATTCCAACAGCTTTTATCTATAAAAAATCCTAGGTAGAGCAAAGAGGAGATTACATATTGGGTCAACATAGCAGAGGAAACAACCCATGGATATTTTGTACCTTACTAGAGAGATTGTTGAGTGTGATAGGGAATATCAAACCCCTCAATGAGATTCTTAGGGATCTAGTGACATTCCATCATTTTGTATCCCATAAAAATCCTAGTTGCAGCAAAGATGAGGTTACACATTGGGTCGCCATGGCAGAGGAAAAACAGAGCCATGTCACTAGATGGTTGGAAGAACAGATAAACCCCACGCCCAATAGGTGCACACAACCTTGCCACTATTGAAAGGGGCCGTGGGAACTAGATCAGGTGTAGGGATCAAAAGCACAATATTGAGGCACACCATGACAGGGAGGATGAGGTGTGTGTGAATGGAGCGATAGATGTTGATTCAAAGCAATGATGATGATAGTGACTTTTGCACAGATGTTAGTGATAGTGACTCTACCTCATAGGATAGTGATGATGATTCTTGCACAGAGGCTAGTGATGGTTGCACGCTTGAGGAGGATGATGACTTTTGTGTAGTGGATAGGCAGCAAGATGGACTACACGATAGCCCCTAAGACCACGACACGGCCACATGGTATTCTGAGTTTTGATGACCCTATACCACCGTGAGTGCGGTGCAATTTTGCAAGTGAGGAGTCATACAAGAATCTAGAGAGATGATGAGCTCCTGGGGTCGTGGACACATCCGGACACCCTGCTCGTATTGACTCCAAGCGATAGCCACGCCGAAGTGAGGAGAGATCAGTGGCACGTCAGGTATGATGGATGAGCCTAGTGTGAGGGATGCACACCATGGACAGGTAGACCCACAGATCCAGGAGGAGGTACAAGACGTACATACAGTTGACCCCACACATATAGGTCAGTCAGAGGAGATGGAGTTACAACTATTGGAGACTCCAGTGGTTGAGCATATGGCAGAGGTTGATAGGTGGATGGAGCACTTACTTCCAGGATCAGATTGCATGGATGAGGATGCACTCTTTGGCATTCAGGATGACAATAGAATGTGTATGGATACATCTATATGGGATCCAAGCGCAGATGATAGTAGCAGGTTGAGTGCACAGGAGGATAAAGATGCTCATATAGGATACAGTGTGAGTCAGGGGGAGACGACATCTAGTGATGGGATGCAGTGGCATACAAAAGTACCTAGTGGCACAGTAGACAACAGACAGTTCATCACTTTATCTTCTGTAGAGAGTGTTGTTAGTGATGGCACTAGCAGTGAGAGGCATGAGGGGGTACCCCAGCATGACTATGATTAGGAGTCACACCACTTAGAAGCACAATTGGGAGTTAGTGAGGCTATGATCAGGGCATCCACTAGACATATTGATGACATGCATGTAGTGATGGCAGATTACGGTTGGAGAGAATCAGTGGC
Source organism: Picea sitchensis (assembly GCA_010110895.2). Classification (NCBI taxonomy): domain Eukaryota; kingdom Viridiplantae; phylum Streptophyta; class Pinopsida; order Pinales; family Pinaceae; genus Picea; species Picea sitchensis. The sequence continues at coordinate 91,282 of SNQJ01S0016169.1, forward strand.
ATAGGGTAGCTCAGATGGAGGATTTTCCATGGATGATTTTCACACTCTCCGGGAGAGAGTATCTATGATGAGGACTAACTACCAATAGTTGTTGACAGACAGAGACTACCTACTGGGGATTGGTGAGTTGTATCATAGGGCCCTAAAGGGGCAGGAGTTGGAGGTAGATCGACTCACTCGAGAGTTGGAGAGCACTCGAGGATTCTTGAGAGGCACACAGACCGCCCTTCAAGAATCAGACTCTATATCAGATGGGTCTCTTGAGGAGATTCGTCAAAGATCCACTTCATCTTTCTTAGTGGACAATCAGATGTATCAGTCAGTCACATTGACAGAGGATGTTTATGATCTAGAAGAGGAGCACCAGTCAATGGGCAACACTTCCATTTGTGTATTAGGAGTGGTTTATCTCCATATAGATATTGATCCAGTTGTACGCCCAGGATCTGTGACACAACATGAGTTTGCGGGAGATGACATGAGTATGCTGGAGAATACCGTGATGAGTGATAGCTCACAGAGAGATGACGAGGTGTATGGTGGCATTCAGAGGGGTATAGTGCCTTGTAGGGAGGAGACACACTCAGGGGAGTATGTAGATGTCACTCCTCTACAGCAACACATAGTTGTGGCAGATCACCTTCACCATTTCAGCAGTTGCATGGTAGATGTGAGACGGAGGTTGGTTGACCAAAAGTCAGAGGGGTTACTTCTAGTTGTACTGGATGGTTGGGACTCGGTGATGACCACAGGAGAGCATCTTTCATGGATACCGATGGACGAGCTTTTGTTCGAATCAATGGATTTGACCAAAGCATGTGACACCTCCCAGTCCTACAGTCAGCTGCAGATGTTTCTATTAGCCTGTCCTGACACTTTTATGATAGACAACAGTGTGAGGAGGGATAGGCCATGGCTGGGAGCATGGAGAGTGAGTAGGCCGAGACTTTATGAAAGGAGTACGTTTACGGCATACAGTAGGTTAGAGGTGGACCATGTGATGGTGAGCATCATAGACCTGGTGATGATAGATGAGCGCAGTGGGCTTCCGACAGTGATCAACCCAACACAGGAGAATCTAGCAGAAACTGGAAGTGATAAACTTCTGAGTTTGCCATGGGATCTGGGAGTTCACTTGGTTAGCAAGATGTTTCACTACATGATGACCCAGGTGGCACCAGAGAGAGACACACTCCACCTTGGGTTGGTTTGGAGTGGGTCGGCAGGTACTTGTTCTATGGGGCAAGACCTTTTCTTTCTCTTGATCATCATGATAGGGCATGGAGACGTTTGGACAGGTACTTCTTCTACAGAGGTGTCTATGCTGATACAGTTTCTGGGCAGTAGGTTTGGTGGTCACAGGTATTTCAGCTTAAGGATCTCAGCGAGGAGGATCCTCTATTTATGCAGGGGACAGACAGTTGTGGATAGAGTAGTGTAGTGTCAGCAGGTTGATCGTCGACAGAGGTTAGCATGGGACCCAAGGATTGCAGGATTGAGCAGTTCAGTGATCGACAGGGGAGAGTGGACCATTGGAGGGGAAAGTTATTCTAACTTTCCATTTAGCACAGTGCTTGAGGGTGCCTCACGAAGATCTTGCAGTACCTCATTCTGGCATCATGATGTGCAGTTGATGGAGACCATGTGTATCTTGGTAGATATTTGGAGGATGGAATCATTCCGAGATGAGGCCATGGGTCAGGTGCAGGAGGTTCACAGGGTTGATATCCTCCAGGACTGTTCTTCACAGAGTATTGTAGTTCACTTCCTGATATGGGATCCAGGGGGTGGAGTGTGTTATTGTTCATCGTTGGATGGGTTCTACTATGTATCCCACAGGTGGACATGGGATCCTGGTATTTTACTTGGGGGTATTTGGGTCTTGCTTGAGGACAAGCAATTTTCTAGCAGGGAGGATTGTAATGTCCCCACTTTAGGACATCATCACAGGGCAGAGATTTATGATGACTGGAGTAGCCAGATGGATGATAGAATGAGTACAGGGGTATTTGAGAGGCATTGTGGGGTCCAACTTTCATTTACGATCATATTCCATCATTATGAGCCATTTCACACAAGTTGGATTTGGTTTCGTTGCATTCCGACGATTTCCATGATTTTGACTATTTTGAGCTATAAGTCAATGGAATTCACTAAAGAGGTCATTTTGGGCACATCACTTGGAGGAACATCTCAGCGTAATATCTCATTGGAGTTGGGAGGATAAACACTATAGGATGGGATGGATAGAAGTGAATTTTAGTGGCCAGGGAGGCCACAAGGAGAGAAAAGGAGTTTTTCAAAGGTAAAAAGGTTAATTAATTAAGTAAAGTGATTTAATTAATTAATTAATTAAATATTAATAAAATGAAAGTTACTTTAGAGGGACAAGGTGAGACAAAAAGTATAAAGGAAAGGCAAGGGCCTCTTATCAGGCATTCATGTATGATCTTATTTTGATTTCTGGCTTCTAGCTAGTGAGCCCAATATTGGGGGTTTTGAGGGTTTTGACATAACAAACCCTAGAGGATGATTCGGTGGTGAAAG
>SNQJ01S0016169.1:93878-116055 GCA_010110895.2 Picea sitchensis
AAACCCTAGAGGATGATTCGGTGGTGAAAGATTCCACCTATATTGTCCCAAGCTTGGTCTCGGAGATGAAATACTCTCCCACACCATTCTATTTTCATATCTACTCAGTTGCAGGAGGATTCTACATCAGTTTCATGTGCAGATAGAGAGAGGGCGCACCAGTTGAGGGATTCTAGCAAGAGGGGGGCACCATCTTTTGAGAGAGATTCGTTGTAGGAGATTGTAAAGGCTGTTGAGGATTATATCACTTGGGTTTTTATTACAGGTCCTTGGACATTAGATCTAGTGCTTTCTGAGACAGTTTTATGGCTCAGATTATTTCTTGAGCAGTGGGGAGAATTGAAGAGAAGGAGGGCATTTTTGAGATCCAGATATAGTCCGTTTGGAGGGGTTACACTTCATATCTGACCCTGAGACTTTACCTAGTGACTTGTACTGTCCCGATCTATATTTTTGGAGAGTTTTAGAGCATTTGGATGCCTCCTTCAGCAGGGATGAATTATCTAGGGTTTCAGTCATCCAGTGGGGTGCACCATTCAGTGGGGGATTTCAGATCTACAGAGATTGAGAGGGATATTGGAGATTTGGTCACTTGGGCTATTCTTACCATCACCCGATCTATCAATTGGCATATTTATTAGGGTGATTGGACACTTTTGGCAGCAGGGCCGAGTTATTGAGGGTTTCATCCTTCTATTGGAGCGTGTCATTCTTCAGCTGGAGAGTTTGGCATTCTGATCTTCTTGTATTGATCTTCATTTCTTATTCAGCCTTTGGAGGCATATTTTGTATTAGCGGGAGCATTTTGTAGCATCTCTTATCTATTGTCTATCTCCTTATCCATATGTTGATCATTCCAGATCGACATCTTCATTGTAGAAGGTTTCTCTATTTTATGAATAAAGAAGAATTGAGATGTTTTGGCTTGTCTATCTTGTTGCATATGGTTGAGGTATGTTGCATGGTTATCTCTTTCTGTTATTTGTTGCATACACACATATAAACACATCTAAAAGGTAGATCAAAAATGTGTTTGACGAAATACCTCACTCAGAAAAAGTTTTAAAAAGACACCAAAACAGTGATGATCCTTACATAATGGCTTGGGATCATTACATATACAAATTAGGGAGAGGACTTAATTATCGAGTGATATTTGAAGTAATCATGAATAAATCCATCACAAGGCGGGAGGGAATTCCATCAAGGAATGTTGTGGTCCCAACCCAAGGTCCACATCCCAAATCCTAATGGTATGAATCTACAACATGCGAATAAATGAGTTGAGGTCGAGCATGGTAGAAACTATCTGATTATTGGTCATTGATGTATATCATTAATAGACACAAGGGAACTCATCGATGATGATGATGGACCCGAAGATACCTAGTACAATCTAGCAGGTGTGAATAAATGAGTTGAATTTGAACACTTGTAGATTCAATAAACATGAACCAATGATTTAAACCCACTGCTAAAATGCAAGGGAATATTCCAGTAATGTCAGCAAATCCTAGGGTACTAATTGGTTTCTAGATTTCAAACCTAGATAATGATCTATATTCGACATGATGAAATCTGTCAAAGGAGGGCCTTGATGTATCCCCCATCAATTGACATGAAACATATAAATCTATATGGTGTGAAGAGTGTAATGGTAGAGAACAACTAAAACATGGATGGTTGAGATGAATGGGCTAAAGGATTGAAAATGGATGACACATGTCAACTTCCCTTGAACAAAACAACAAGACAAAGAACTTGAATTGGTAGCATTGAATCGTTAAGGACCAAAATATGTTTCATGGATGATTGGAAGAGTAACCAGTCGGTGGAGTCCAAGAAATCATGGATATGGTAATGATTCAGAGACAATGAATAACCCAACTGTTGTACATGGATGCAAAATAAGTGCATTGTTTGAGGGAGACTCAGTAGACGACTACCATTTGTGAAGATGACTAGAGGGAAAACCTCCCACTCTTTTTATTTCTTTCATGTTTGAAACGAGCGCGAAAGAAAATAAAAGTATGCTCGATATTCTCACTCGTGGATTAATTCTCAAGCCTGGGGCAGAGAATGGTGCTCGATGATCTTTTCTATATTTAAGGATCCTAGAAAGATCCAAAAGAAAAATATATATACAATCTTGTGGATTTAACGAGCCCAAGAAAGTAAATTATCATGTGTCACTTCATATTTAGAGAGTCTAAAAGGATAGAGAAGACTCCAAATGTAGTCCTTTTTGTAAATTTAGTCCCCTAATCCCAAAAATGTATAAAACAATACAAGAGAGAACTTTTCTTGCCAATGTTGAATAGAGGATTCCTTTTTCCTAATTATTCCATCCAATCTGAAAAAGGGTAAACTTACACCGAATAGACATCCTTTCAAATCCATTTAACGAGTGTGAAAGGAAATAATCTCACTCGATGATATTTTCATGTTTAGGGAGTCTGGAAAATATTAAAGGAGACTCCACGGTGTGCCTTTTTCATGGTTGGTTATCGAGTGTGAAAAAGGGATAATATTAAGCTTGTCCAGAGAGAACTAGTGGTTTTCAATGAAGTTCAAGGTGCATGGAACATGAATTAAGCGATGAACTGCAAAATAAAAATGAAAAATGATGACCAATCGTAACAATAGTTCTCATCCAGGGGTGTCGTAAAATGGGACCAAATATATGGCTAGCGGTCAAGAATGGTTGCAATGCGATAATAAATTGAAGAAAATGGAAATGTAGTAACAATAAGAAGCAAGACAACAGTACTAATAAAGTGTGGCCATTAAAACCAAAAAAAATGGTGGGAACCTAAGGTATAATGTTGTAAATATGGAAAGTTAATAATGCAAAGAGGGAAATGCAAGGAAAAACATCTCCTTATATTCCATTTTAGAGACACATACCTCAAGTTCAATGGATGTCTGCATCTTAAAAATATTCCTATAACACACGCAAACTAGATTCCAAGGTTAGAACGCATAGTGAAATCCTAAAAAGAATTGTTTTTTGGATTTTTTGGATATGATGTACAAAAAACAAAAGGAACTCACACTACACACCTCTGTACAAGGAAAAACACATCTTGATGGTTTAGACAAAGGAGATCTCATTGCTAGGCTTAGGTGAATGATCATTTTCATCATTGAAGAACTTATGAGATGTTGGAGGCATCATACGACACACCATTTCGGGGTCATGCAACATAGGAATGAATTTATGCATATGAAGATACTCAACATGAGTGCTTTTGTGAGATATGGAATCTCATTGATGGGATCCATCAAGACATGAGGGAAGTACAAAACATAGATATTTGATAGAAGAGGTAGTATATAATTCACTGACAAGTTTTGAAAAAAAACAAATGAGGCAGAAAAGGGTCGAGGCTAGGAGGCTGAATGGATGTCTTAGACAATGCCCCCAGTTTTGAAGAAAGACTCATCATGTTAACTCTGATCAGTTCCAAATCGGAGAGAAGGAAGGTGTGATGATTCTCATACTCTCTAGGTTTATCAATGGTATCCATGAATTCTTGGATGGCCTCTTCCGAAGGAAACTTATTATCTACAAAATCATGTGAACCGAAAGAGTCAATAACTCGTATGGGTAGAGAAGGTTGATCACACTCCACATGAGGATGGAGTTGTTAACCGATATCAACATATGTCGAGGGGATAGATGGTCCATGTGAGTCAACATATTCAAGATGAGGTACCACCCAAGCATCAACTGACCCAAGGGATCCACTGGTAAATGATGAATTCATTTTGATAGGAGTGACATGGGTAGTGTCGAGTGTAGGAAGGGGAATATCCCCATAAGAAATGGATCTTTAAACATACCTACACTGACACTTTCATGCCCCCTGGAAGATTCACCTGTGAAGGGCATGTTGGTGCTAGGATTATATCATAAGTTAGGTGTGCAATAATCTAGTTGGTCAATCATGAATATATTTCCTTGATGGGGAAAACATATGACGAGAAAGACATTGGTGGAAAAAACCTTCATTGCATAAAACCAAGTGCGACCCAAGAGCATATTATAGTCAAGTGTGGCATATACCACTTCGACTTCTATGGAGAAAGTATTTCCCCTAAGCTCAATGGGTAATGAGGTCATAATTATGTGAGGTTTGAAAGAATTTCCATCAAAATATTTTAGGATGGTTGGAGATGGGGTGAGTTGTGGAGAATCGAGGGCTTTCCAACATGACAAAGTCATAATGCAAGTGTCTGCTCCTTCGCCAATCAACATATGAAACATATTCTTGTTCAGAAGACCAATTGTGATTTGCAATTTGAGTGGGTGTGAGAGACACAAATCACTCTATTATGTGTCAAAGGATGTAATATTGGACTTTGAAGGGTCGATTCCCCCCATGGTTGATAGAAAGGATATTTTTTGTGAAGGAAAAATATGCAATACTTCAAGTGCTAACATGGCGCATGGTGCTTGGGCGAGATATTCCACTGTGATATCGTGTTGAGCTACCCAAACATTCAGATTATGGGTAGTCCATCAAAGTACCCCTTTGGGAGAGTAGATTGTAGGTTTGAAAGTTTGTTTCTATAAAGTGAGAGGGCCATTGGGAGGTATATTTGATTAGGGTCCTTTGATGAAGGTTCCCCTTCAAAGGAGTCGTAGTTCTTCACTTTGGTGTATAGTGCCACCGTATATTTAAAAATCATAATATTTGCAGATGAGGACTCTACATTACCCCTGGGTGGGGATGCAGGAACTTGTGTGACCATTTTTTGTTGTTGGGGGAAAGGATTGGTTAATACCATTATTTGGGAAGGAGATCCCCCTCACTCGAGGTATTGATGAATCTTGAAAAGGAGAGGGAATTATTTGGTGAATTGGTCCTCCTTACATACCATTCAAGAATATTTTTCCTTTCGTTTATTCCCCCCCCAACATTAAGATCTTAGTTTTTTTAAATCTTCTGTTGGTTAGAAGATTTTTTGGATTTACCCTTGTTTTTCATCTTTCCTTCAAATTTTTGATATGAAATGGATTGAACCAAATTCACCTCAAAGGTTCATGCAAGAGAGGGTGAAGACTTGGTATTGGTATGAATCTACGATTGTCTCACAGACTGTGATTTTATGAAACCCATTATGCTATCAACATGGGCTCCTGGGGATGGTTTTGATGGATCATTCGATGGCCAAGGAGCATGAGGGATAAAATCATATAGTGTGCTCGATTAGGAATATACAAAGTCTAAATATTGAGCACAACTGATGGCTTACTCCTAGTTTACAATGCCTCCCATGGTGACATCTCTAGCAATGAGCGGGAGGAGTGACTTTGTGAACCAATATGCTAGGAGATCGTATGGAATAATGTCTTTAGTCAATCGTCATTGTCACCTCCATTCATGAATATGATCAGAATATGAATGGAGGTGGATTGTCAAAGCGAGGTTAAAATCTCAGTACCGGTCTCATACTGAATGGGCATTTGGAAGTGAGTCACAAATGCCATAGTGAGAGTACTAAAATTGACAAACGAGTTATGTGACAGCTTAATATATCATTTTTTTTCCAAACCCGTGAGTGTTATCTGGGAAATTCTTAGTCGAATCAAATCATCCTTCAAGTATTTATAAGAAAACCAAAGATCGAAGTTCATGATGTGGTTGTTAGGATCTTCTCCAGGTTTTCCATCGAATTTGGGATTTCGGACAATAGTTTGGCAGGGATAGGGGGCTATAATGGGGTATGTTGTATGGGATAGTTTGTAAAACATGAAAAACATGGCAGATCTAAGGTAGCCAAGAAAGGAAGTTGTCGGTTTTTTTTTTGAATATTGGTTGTGTAGATATGGGATCGGAGTGCCAGTAGGACCATACACAGGTTGGGATGGCATGTTGAAACCTAATTGTCCACCCATATATGTTTTAGTGTCTTGGGGAGTGGGGAACATGGGTTTCATCGGTTGAGTGGGAAAATATCATTCCAAAGAGATTCCCACTGGATTGGGTTGACCCCATGGAGTATTTGGAATTCCCAGATATGGTAAACAAGTAGCAAGACTTGTATGACTTTTCAAAACATTATGTCCCTAGGAGTGAGGTGGGTTTCTAGTATGGGATTTCCCCCAAAATGGTTGTTGACCTTTAGTTGGTTGTTTCCCAAATGGTTTTTGACCCCAAATAGGTTGTTTCCCCCCAACTAGTTGTTTTCTCCAAGTAGGTTGTTGTTTCCAAGGTGGTTTCTTTCCTATAGATGAAGTTTCCCCCCCAAGTTGTTGTTGTCCTCGAATCAAATATTTTCCCACACCTGAAGGTTTTCCTCCAACTAGAACTTGACCTGCAACTAAAGGTTTCCCTCCAGTTAGAAACTGACCCATAACTGAAGGCTTCCCTCCAGCGGGTTATTGGACTATAGAACGAGGTGGCCCTCCAACAATAATGTTCCCCCTAGGTGTATGTGGAAATTTCATTGGGTTAACACCTTGATTGGGTGGAGGAAAAATGAATCTAATTGTAACAGGACCTGAGATAGCAGCATTTTTGGACACTAGACTAGATGGAATCCGTAAAGTATGGCCAAGTAATGTGCTTTATTTATGCAAGGGTTCAACCAGAGATGTGGGAAGAGAAGTTGTATTCATTGGCTATTGAGTCAGGGTAACATGGGTAAAAAATATTTCCCACAAAGAAGAAGTGCCAAAAGTGTAATGTGTGTTAGAGAGGCTATCTCAGGATCAATTGGGGGGATTACTATTGTATCTATACAGTTAGATTTTTATGCATGCATGCCATAATATTTCCTACTGTACATATCGGGTGGAAAACACTAAGAAGAAAAATAATCATAGTAACTTGTTGATGGAAACTCAATGAGTGGTTGACCAAAAGAGTCAATTAAAGGTGGATTTGTGGAAGAGGGAAAACCTTCTTCCACAGTTTCTCCCACTCCTTCATCAGGATGATCAGTTGGGGGAGACATTCTCTAGATTTCAAAATAAGTCTCTTCACTAGAAGGGCTATGTGGAATATCGTTTTCTTCGCGATCCAACCCTTACATTCTATGAGATATTCAAAGACCTTGGTTTTCCACAGTGAAATTATAATAGAAATAAAAATCCCTGAGGCCAACTATGGATGTCAAAATAATAAACCTATAAGAAAAAATATACAGGTAATCAACCAAGAAACAATATATAGAAGTATCTTCTGAACATGGTATGTCAAGTCATCAACGAAGATATGAGAAGCAGCCACAATGACCTCCATGTAATAAACCTTCTCATTGCAAGAAACCATTGCTTTGTGGGATCACCCTCCAAGGGTATTGAGAGTTGGATTAACATCTGCACCAATTACTATGGGAATCCCTCCACATTAACCTCTGTAGACACATAGGAAAGGTTACTAGGGTTACCAAATCCCAGTTGGCCTCCGAGGGGGTACAGTTGATAGTCGGGATCGAATGTATGGACAACATAACAAAGTACAAATCTCTTCCAGAGGAATGAAGAAAAGAAGACCTATAATACTCCTAAGGAGCTCGAATGGATTTTATATTCATGAAGAATCGATATCAAATGAACTGGTAACACTCAAGAGAAACCCCTAATATACATTATTTCCACTACAATTGGTCAAGCTTTGGAGGGGTAATATTTGTTGCTCTTCCACACTCGACCTCGTGTTTATCCCTTGTGTTAGAGGGGGTTTTTAGATATTCCTATATGAAAGTTGGATTTTGTCCCTCTTTAGTATTCTACAGTCTTGGACAATTTACTCACTTTTCCTATTCCAAAGACTCTAGCTCTAAGCTATTGTTAGTGTACTAAAAAAAAAAATGTCTAGCTAATTTTTGTAGTGTGTTGGTGGGTTTTAATAGATATTTTTACTTGGAAGGGTGTTCAAAGGTGAAACTAATGATGTGATGACTCAACTCCAAAATCATGTAGAAAGAATGGGATGCAAATATTTTTCTTTCAATGAATTCTATCTGAAGGAAGGTGAAGATATATTTTTCTTCTTACTGGAAATAAACGCCCAAAAACATGCAAATTTCACTTCTCTTTATCAAACGAAAAAATTTGAAATGCCAAACTATCAATTTAATGTTAACGAAATCATGAACAAAAACAAGCTCTTTCAACTATGTACCAAGACACTCCAACTATGAAAGTAGGATGCAAAATTTTTGTTTTCTTCTTTCCAAATCGCACGAAAACTCAAAGGAGATACTTTTTTTTTTAATCGAAATGAAAGTATTCAATGCCACTTTACAAAGAAATCAAAAGTGAATGAAGGTGGAGAAAATAAGAACCCAAGGAATAAAATATCCAACCACAAAGATGTCTTCAATGAAGAAAACTCAAGATTTCAATGGAATTTTTTTTTTCAAATTACTTGAAAAAAGATTGCACTCTAAGATAAGATGAAAATCCAGAAAGTTGGTTTGGTTTAAACAATGGAAGAAAATCTGATGGAAAACCCAAAATATTTTTAAAAACAAATGAACTCTCTTAAAAAAAGTACCATGAAAACTAAAAGTGAGGGGGAATAATATTAGATGATCTAAACTGTACCCACAAAAACAAAAAAGTTCTTTTAATTAGATGAAAAAATGACACACAAAGGAAAAAATTTCAAATTATCTTGAAAAATGTTGGAGCAATGATTGTTGTGACAGATCTGATAGAGATTTGGATGGGCGAAAGAAAGGATAGACACATATATGGGATTTGTCTGAAGGATGCCCCTTCAAAAAATGGATTTTAGAGCCTGGTCTCACCCTGTTGATGAAGACAAGGTGACCAGAAAGCGTTGGTTGCTCCTTATAGAAGACTAGAGGGCGACCACAAAGAACTGGTCACACATAGTAGTGTAATTCTTGGTATGGTCACTTCCTACAATGGAGCAACTAGAAACCAAAAGGGTTTGGTCTCTTTGTGGACATAGATAAATTCTGAACAAAATCATGCAAGTGAGAAAACTAATAGATTTGAGATAAATCTATTAGATATGGGTCTGAATACTTTCAAACAGACTGGGAAAATACTTATGGACATGATGAAAACAAAAATCAAATCTTAAAACAGGAAAATATATTGAGAATATGAATTCAAAAGTTGAGGAAGAAACTAACTAAACAACAATGACTTCCCTAGCGAAGTCACCCGTCTGTTGTAGGGTAAATGAACCATGCAAGAGTTACCACCCTTAGGCTCTTACTAGACCTAAGATAGAATATATATGTAAACAACAAATTTTATGAGATCTAAATTATACACAAAAATAAACTATGAGTTGATGGAATAAAATGTTTACCCAATGATCTAATAGTTGTCCCTGCATGCTCCTTAGATGTTATCTCTCTCTAAGATGTCATTTTCTCTTTCCAACACAAATTTTCACACATAGAGACACAAAGAAACCTTTCACAAGATCAAATGAGTCATGTTTAAATGGATAATATATCTACTAAAATAACATAATAATGTTGATTCCCTGCAAAGATTATATCAATTGCATACAATCAAGTAAGGAGGAAAATCATGTACATCTTCTATTAATGGACACATGGTTTACAACTTACAATCAAGGAAGTTGATGCAGTACTTTCCCAAGTTCCTTGCCCAAGATCTGTAATCAAACCATTAATATAAGTTTACTTTCTCCTTTCTCTCCCCCTTTCCCATGAGAGGCCCTCAATATATAGGATAATAAATATAAGATCAAAGTTTAATATAGATAGGATATAGATACCCAAGATAACCAACTTCTCGAGATCGAACCAAGAAAAAATTGAGGTTTAATATCATCTCTTGGAAACTAATCCTAAATAGAGAGTAACAAACCCAATCATGCCCTACATTCTTCTAGGGAGCGAAAAATTGTACCGTGTAAAAGGATAGGGAGTGACCAACAATTCCGGTCACAGGTTGTAAAAGGAAAACCAACGAACATGAAAAAAGGTATTGTAAACTCAGGGGAAAAGTGGTATAATTCAATGTTTCAAACTGCTAACCTCTAGAGGATTCCCATCATGTGATCACATGTAAAATAACTATATAACAACTAGTATTAGGATATACAACACCTACTTTGAGCAATTGTTGAATAATTTTCTCAATTTCATTATTTTGTAGATGACGATAAGAGAGAACGTTGGGAGGAAGACTACCCAGAATGAGAGGAATGGAATGATCATGAACACCACAAGAAGGAGGAAGTCCATGGGGAGTGGAAAAAACTACTTGGTGTTTGGAGAGAATAGATTGGAGTTTAGGATGCACAGAGGGTGTCTCGATTTCTTGAATAGAATGGAGTTGGGAAATAATGTTTGAATGACCTTTTTTGAGGAGCTTTTCCATTCGATGAGAATTGATGATCTAAGTGGAGCCTATTGTGATTCCTTGGAACTTATACTATTAACCCTCCTATTGGAATTGCATGGTTAATTCCTTAAATCCATGAGGATGGGGCCAAGAGTGCACAACCATTCCACACCAAGAACAATGCCACAACCATCCATGTCTATAAAAACATATGAGATTTTAGGTTGTACTGACCAATTTGGAGGCGCACATTTTCACAACTCCCTCCACATTTCATGGAATCTCCATTGGAAATCATGATTTGAAAGTTGTTGATTGCACAGATATAACAATTGGTTTCTTGGGAAATGTGATGATGAATAAAATTATGATTGATGCCACTTTCAATTAGGATGATGACCTTCTGATGTTTAATGTATCCGATTAGATTGAGAGTTTGGGGAGAAGAGAAGCTAGTGAGGGCATACAATGAAATGATTGGTTCAAATTCTAAGGGGTCAGAGGGTGGAGTAAGGTCGGTTGTCTTTGGTAACTTTTTCACAGGGGTAGCCTCTACCTCTTCTTAAGAAACATCCTCAAAAATGGCCATAAAAATATTATGTTCCTTATACTTGTGCCCCCAAAAACATTTCTCATCACAATTATAGCGAATGTCTTTGAGTTAGCGTTCAAACATTTCTTCCCGGGTCAATTTATGGATCTTGAGTGTAGTGGGAGGAGGGGTGGGAGTGGAGGGTTTAGGGTAGGGAATAAAGGAGGGTTTTTTGGTTTGACAAGAGACAACTTGTTGTGATTCCTTAGATATTTTAGCATCTTCCATCCAAGTTTGAGGATGAGCCATTGAGACATGGGAAAATATCTCATCCTTGAGGCCACTGATTAAGGATTCTAAACAAAACACATCTGAAATACCCTTCGTGCATGAATCCAAGCACTGTGATTCATCTATAAAGTCTTCCATTGTTCCCGATTGTTTTAACTTGGTCAAACAACCGAAATGGTGGGTGTTGGTTTCAAAGAGTTTGTAAATCTTTGCAACAAATTGTGTCCAAGCCACATAGCCTTAGCGAGCATTTCTTCTCCATTGCCACCATTTCCATCATTCAATATATAGATGGAGAAAACCATACTAGAGTTTTTCCATCTCATCAATAATGTCGCACAAAGAGAAATAGTGTTCCATTTGAGTGACCCAGCATGTGGGATTCGAACCATCAAATTTTTTCACCTCCACTCTAGGAAGACGTTGGTCCTGTTGAGAGTGGTTGGAAGAAAATGGTTTGGAATGGGAGGATTCAATGCCTTCGGGGTTATAAGGTGGCACAAAAGAGAAGGGATCATGGGCTTGCTTAAACAATGTGGTCAAGTTGTTCACTGCTTCGTGGGATTGTTGAAATATCATTGTTAGGTGGGTTACTAATATGGGAAGTGATTGTAGTGGAGAAAAGCGAGAAGTTATGCTAGAAATATTGGAATTAAGGGAAGATATATCAGTTTTGGTTTTCTCATTAACTTTGTCTAGGGTAGTGAGGTGTTGTTTCCAGACTTGGATGTGGATGTGGGCCATTAGGAGGGGAAAGAGGGAAGGTAGGTATACATAAGAAAGGGGTTACTTTTTAATGGTACCATGACAATCAGTACAAAGAGAGAAAGATAATGGGATAGGTGTCAAATAAGGGTGTTAGGAAGGGGTCAGGTCCACTAGAAAATAAGGGTTAAAAATGATATGTACCACTCTAATTAGGGAGAAGAGATGAATCCAATGGGTTAGGGCTCAAATAATGGTGTTGGAAGGACCCAAACTATTTTTTTAACTCCCGTGGAGTTATACTACAATCAAAATAATATTGTAGTGTCAAAATTCCTAAATTCTCAACAGACAAAAATGTGTAGTAATTTCACAACAAGAATGTAGGAGGCAAGGTTGTGTAGCCAAAATATCTCTTTTATTATTGTTCGAGTATGTTCCCTCAGGTTAGGGTTTGCAGGGTTCCTATGGAAAAGGGTTTTCCCTATTCTATAAATCTCTAATATACATTCAGGGTTGAACAATAATACTTAGCCCAATATCTCAGGGCACGAATTAAAGAGGCTTGATCCTACCCTTAGTTGTATTACCCAATTACCCAGGTACTAGAGAGTATCTTCTTGAGTTTTGTTCTTGACTGAACTATAGTAGTCAAGTGGTTGATTGAATGATCTAGGGATGGTTTCAACAGGCTTAGGGAACTCCCAATATACCTGTTAGTATGTGGGAGTGATGGTTGTGTACAAATTTTGTCTGTTGCAGTACTACTCGAGAGGTACCAATAGGGGCTATAGATGTTTCCAACAAGGGAGAAACTTTAGTTTCTAGGAAACCTTGTGAAACTTTATATATCTCCTACATGTAGTCATCCCCACTGCAATTTTACCCAGGAAACAAAATATCTATGTGCTTTAATGATGTCGGTAGTACATGTCTCTACCCTGGAAAAAAATTTACACATGATTCCTGCCAAGGAAAGTGTTTTGATACCACAAGTAATTTACTGTTATAACCCTAAAATTGAACCATACTTGCATACCTGGCATCAGGCCATCTTACTTGCCATCTTTTCCAAGCCATCATTTGAAAAACTCTTCTAAAAACCATGTTTTTGAATATGTACACTCCCCGCACAACTACAACCCACGTACACACACTTGCTGCACCATTAAAGCCCGCGTATACTCACAAAAAGCGTGAAAAAAAAATTGCAAAGGGATATGGGTTTTTGGGTAGTTACCTAACCATTTGACCTCCCATTCCTACAGGAAGCATGAGAGAAAAGAAACTCTACCCATTTCAGTATTCCCCCTTTGCCCCAATATTTTGCAACCACATTGTGAGTTTGAGCCAGAATTCCCTTTTCCTCCATTGCAAACCCTTTCCATTTCCCTAGAGATAACTAAAGAGGAGAAGAATACATGGAATCATTTGGTGCATTGTGAAGAGGAACCCAGGACTGCGTTCAAGGAGAATTTGTTGGTCTCATATTGTAAGAGACTTTATGAGATTAATATAAATAAATACTTTTTTCATCTCGCTAAATGATGTCTTCAATCTTCATGATTTTATTTGTGTTTTTTGTTATGATATATAACCCAATAATCCATATATATAATGCATGCTTGTAGTTTCTTGTTTGTCTTTTGGTGAATGCATGTTGGCCTTGGGAGGAGATCTATAGTCGAGAAACAACTGAGCACAAAGGGATCGACATCGGACCTGGAGTTTAAGGTAAGCTTACCGGATCCCTATACTTTGTTTTTTATGTATGATTGTGGGGTAATGACAGGATAGTTGTTAAAAGTAGGAGACTTTAGATGGTTAGCTATGCCTGCACTTCAGAACTCTAGTGTAGTTCGTAGGGGGTTTTCTCGCTTCATGCAGAATTGGCGACCCTACTAGGGATACCTTTAGGGTTTCTTAGGGGGATATTATTTTTGGGCATTTTAATTGGTTTAATTTACTTTTTAAGTTTTTGTAAGTGTCTAAGTATTTAAGGGATTCTGGTCTTCCATACCAGTATTCCCTGCCTTGACAACTTGACTGTTGGTTTCTTTTTTTAGAAAGTTACAAAGGTGTACGCAGCCTGTAGTGGCCCTGCATGCGTACATACATGCCCTACCTTTATAAAGCCCGTGTACATACACAGGTTGTTGAAGTGTCAATAGCGTGCTTGTGTTGATAATTTTTTATTTTTAAAGAAGAGACAATCATCCTCTTCCCTGTGATAATTCATACTTCTCAGGGGTTTTCTTGATCTAGTCCTAGTCTCTGTTATAGCAATATGTAGCTTAGGTCTGACCTCGATATACCTTTTTCTTATCAGAGGTTTCTTGTGTTTTATTTATTAGGTTTTTTGGATGAGTTTGTGAGTATGTTCTGATCTTCCTTTTTGGTATTGTCAGTGACTCCCTACGATCTGCAGTGGGCCAAAAGTATTTTCTTGGTATTGTCTTGTCTTCATTTTTTCCTTTTCTGCGTTAGAAGAAAAGAAAAGAATTCATTTTCAAGTTTCTTGTTTTGAAGCATAAAATAAAATAAAAAATTTCATTTCTTTGTTTGGTAAAAGTAGTTTAGGTTATTTTCTTTATTTATCAAGGGAAAACAAGTTTTCTTAAGTTCTTTATTTGAATACATAGAAAATTAAGTAGCTCATAGTCGAGTGAAATCTTGTTTTCGGTTTTTCTTTTCAAAGATTTGAGAAAAATAGTTATGAAAAGTTTGGTGAAAGAGTTTAATTTGGAAAATATTTATTTGTGAAGAAGAAGTAGTTTGTTTTTAGTTTCATCTTATGCTCTTCTCTTTCGTCTCTTAAAGAACATCATTGGTTTCACTTATGTTCCCTTTGACTTAAGACAACCACTAAAACTAATGCTTAATTAAAAGTTATTAGACTTTGTGTTTGTTGGGTCCATCAATTTAGTCTATGCTAGAGACTTGATTTAGGTTTGGAGAGGAAACTCTTCAAGGCTACAAAAACAAACATAGGAGTATGTGCTAGGGAGTTCTTGAAAGTCCGGTAACCATGAAAGTTATCTGGGAGAGCCTTCTAACATAGGGGCTAAACACGAGGTCGTGTGTGGAAAGGTAGCAGAGATAACCCCTCCAAAGTCAAACCAAGTGTAATGGGGAACGCATATAGAGGGATTATCTTTGGATTCCATTTATCGCATATTCCATGGAGCTTCATGGGTCTCAAATCCATTTGTGATCCTGATTTGTCTTCCAGAACAATTTATTTTGATACCATTGATTGGTTTTGGGCTTGATACCCTGCTCATTGCGGTCCACCTGAATGTTGACTGTACTCGCCTGGTGAATGTTCATGCACTGACTACCTAGTTGCCTTTATCTTATTGACTTACATAGGTGACTACGGCGGTATACTGTAGTACCTAGGCTAGACATTGGGCCATGCTTTATAGAGTATACCCAAAAGGTGCTTCCGTATTCGAGTTGCATTTGCACCAGTAAGTTTCTCTAGTGTTGGTTGGTGTAACTGTTCTTCCAACTAGCTAGTGATTTGCTTGTCTTATCTCAAAGGAGATTTTTCTAGTGTGTGTTATTAGTTAACGTTAATAGAAAGCATTAGTGTGTCTTTGATATTCTCACACCATGGAGGATCAGGAGCTCTACAGGTCGTGAAGGATTCTTGGCCTACCATTGGTTGATCTGGAGCCACCCCTGCCACCGCTAAGGCGAAGACTAGACTAGCAAGGGTATTTTGAGGTGGTCGGGCCCTTGGAAACTATGCCCGACCCATATACGAGAGGAGAACATTTGATTTCGAAGGAACCAACCATTTATGACCTTGGAATGGAATCTCTTGGTTCATATAAACCTCTGATCACCAATCTATCAGTGCCCATCATCATACAGGTTCACCCTTACAAGTGTCAAGTAGTATCACAAGTATTGATGGAGACAAATGCTACTACTTCTTCAGGGAATCCTCATACTCCCTCTATGATTGTCACTACAGGGGTTTTTTCGCCTCCTAACCAACCATCGTTGGTCCAGACCACTATGGTATCGACTGCCTCTACCTCAGGCAATGGTCTGATTCCATCTATGGTGGCAATCACTGCTCCTTTCACCCAGAGTGTGACAGGCCCTCCATTCTCATATGGGATTCATGGCTTCGATACGAACTCTGTCCTTTCCTACTCCACTGTACAGACTTTAGGTCTGGGAGTAGGGAGCTCGAATGCTCCTTTGCAAGGATACATGGGGGGCATTTCATCTCCCTATAATTATTTCCCTTACGGAGGGCATCATATACCTCCTTCATCCCCTTCGCTCGGCGGTGCTCACCAAAACTCCAACAGGAAGAATGTAAACTATATTTCGTTTGGAGTAGGTAGTCAAGGAATTCCTTCTTATAGCATGCTAGTAGGTTCAACATTGTTCTCTTTGTTCAACACATTTGGTAACAATGCATTCTCATTTGTTGTCATCTCGACCGGGGGAAACCATGGTTATGGATAACAAAATCCTATGCAGGGTACTATTCTGCATAGGGGGAAGACTCAAGAATTCATTCCTCACAAGAACCTTGGACTTTGTGGAAGGGATCATTTCCCTCGTTAGGGATTTTGACCAGGGGAAACCCCTTCCATAGCCAATGGAACCCCGGGTAAGGGTCAGGACCTATGCCCATCGGATCGGCAGGGGGAAACCCTTCCCAAAATCCTCAGAATACAATGCAAGCCCAACCTTCTACATCCTATTATAGGATTCAACTGATGACATCTCAACAAGCACAGAACCTGTAGACTGGTCATGACCATGGTTATTACCAGAACCCTATCGAACAACCTAAATTTTCCTAGCAACCTGGTGCCAACCAAACTCCATGCTCCTTTTTCCCTGGTTATAATCAACAACCCAAATTACCATTTCTTGCAACTTTTCACTTGTCAGACTTGACAAGGTTATTAAACGACCCCATCTGTCATGATCCGCATTGGCCTCCTATGCCAACCAAGTTTCCTTCAAACATTCCAAAGTTCGAAGCTAACCATAATGAACATCCATGCGATCATGTGATTACCTTCCATTTATGGTGCTCATCCAACTCATTGAGAGACGACCCCATCCAGTTGCGTTTGTTTCAACGCACTCTCATCAGGAGTGGTGCGAAATGGTACATAAAGATCGACCGCTCAAGATACTCTACGTTTGGCGAATTGGCAATGGTTTCCTTAAACCATTTTCAATTACCTGTGAGATATGACGTTGGTACCGAATTGTTGGCCAAATTTGAGAAGACAAAGGAAGACCATATCTCTGATCACATCCGAGAATGGAGACGCTGGAAGAGTTTGATCAAAGTACCTGTCCCAGCAACATTTGTGCTTGAGTGGTTCCTTAAGTCTTTGGTACCTCAGTTATCTAAATACGTCACAAAATCGGGGGTCTTTTAAGAACAAGAAGCGATAATGAGAGCTCAACATCTAGAGCTAAATCACTCTTACTCTGGTTTACTTTATGAATTTTTTCCAGATGCACCGCGGTCGATACTTGACAAGACCAGAAAGAGATATGGACCACATGCCGATGATATTGTTGGTTCAGTGCAAATGAAGCCCGTTGATCAGTTGTCAAATCAATTACAACAATTGTCAATACAACAGACAGTGGTCAGCTAGACCACTAGTTTGGCTGCCCCTCCCTACTCAAATGTTGGATGTACACAGTTTGCAATCGACAAACCCGAAGGCCACCTAGTAGCCTTACAGAAAGAAGAAATAATGAAAGAAGGGTAAGGTGTATAAGAAACCTAGCAATAATGTTGGCAGGGAAAACACAGAAAAAAAGAAGTCAAAGTATCCATGTAACCTTTGCATGGAAGACCATCTGACTCACTTGTTCCCTTAGCTTGTGGAGGCCCAGATGTTATTGGATAAAAAACATCCTATCATGTTAACAAACCCATTTCCACATGGGAAAATTTTAACTCAAGCCTCTTTGAGCACGGAAGGGGGCAGTCAAGGACCCCCTCCGTCTTTGAGTAATCCTTCGTCCGTGAATGTGTATATGTTGAAATATAATATTGACATATAAACTAATAAACATGACTATGGAATTCCAAACACCTCTAAGAAAGGTAAAGAAGACGAAATCCCACCTCTTCCTCTCTAGATTGAGAAGAAGTTGGGAAAAACAATGACATGCATCCCAAAAGGTGCGTTCAAGAATGCTTCCCACAATCCAACAACAAGGTCCACCCAAAACTACTCTGTGATGGAGGATTTGTCTCAAACCCCTTGTGCAATGTCCACTTTGGAGGTCCTCTAGAGCTACCCTTCCTAGAGAAAGGCTTTGTTATCTGCCTTAATATATGTTGAGATTTGTAATTTGGGAATGATCATGCTTGTTACAACTGACCTAAAACCGTGTCTCCCTTACCACATGGATTTTCATATAGTAGTGACTTACACCACAAATCTTTTTTACTCAGAACATTTTCTGCATGGTGGTTGATGAGGGTTCCTCGACATGCGTGATGTCATTGGCGTGTTGGAAGGCCATTGGCCACCCTGTTTTGTCTCCATCACCTACTCTTCTTACCTCCTTCGATGGTCATTCGTTCAGACCACTTGGAATCATCCCCTCTTTCCTTGTGTATTTAGGGGGGAAGATCATGTGCATCAAGGTTGAAGTGGTCGATGCATCTCTCAACTACAATCTCTTGTTAGGAAGGACTTGGACCTATGCTATGAATGTAGTTATCACTACATCTTTTTGGGTCTTGTTGTTTCCACACAAGGGTCAGATTGTGTCCATTGATCAATTTTCCTTCTCCTGTCCTGACCCTTCATCGGGGGTATCCATCGTCCCGATGATTGATAAACCTCAACCTGACATTGTCAACATAGGGGTTGGTTTGTGCCCACCTTTGATGGGTAATTTCCATTACCTTCCTCCTTCCAATGATGTTAGGTTCTTATCGGTTGTCCCTGACGAGCCTAAGGTTGAAAATTTTCAACTCTCATCATTTTGTACAACTTAATTTAATGATTAGTGGACTCTTCCTTCCCCATCAACCATTATGGAAGGGACAGGGCACCATGGCATGGCCATGCCTTTTTCTGTGACAGAGGTTGCATACTCTATAGTCCATCAAGCTTTCATCGATCCCGATCCGACTCCCATACAAGAGTTAGAGCTGGTTCTCGAGCCTATTTGGGATCAAGGTCCCCTCACCAATATTGATTCTTTAGACTTAGTCTTTCCCTCATATGAGGCGATTATTGAGGAAATTACTAGTCTGGATAGAACCTAGGATGAACTCCATCACGGATCTTATTTCCTCCCAGAGTTAAGAAGAATTGAAGTAGGTGAATTAACTATGACTATGATTGGAGATAGGTCTTGTCCTATCAATCCTTTGGATACACAACCAGTTTATGTTGAAGGAAATATGACAATCATTGATAAAACAATACCTATTGATATATCTAGAAATATGGCATCTCTCATTTTGTTTAACCAGATAATAGCAAGGCTCGGCGTCCCGAGTGAGATTGTCACTAACCATGGCAGTCACTTTTAGAATAAAATGATGTCTGAGTTAAAATCAAATCTTAGGTTGAGGAAAAAAAAATTGTCACCCTATTACCCACAAGCAAATGGTCAGGTGGAAGCTGTGAATAAGTCCCTTAAGACTATTCTACAACAAACAATCAATTCGGCCAAGTCAAATTGGCATTTGATATTGTACTTGACATTATGGGCCTATCGAACGTCTGTTAAGACTGCAACTGGTTTCTCACCTTTTCAACTCGTTTATGGGATGGAAGAAGTCTTGCCTATAGAGTGATATATCTTGTCTCTAAAGTTGGCAGTACAGTTATTTCCAGACACTTCACCGCTTGAAGAGTGTATATTGTATATTGAGAAGCTCGACGAGCAACGACAGGATGCATCCTTGGCCAACGATTCTCACAAACAAAAATTCAAGTGTCAGTATGATCGGTCTGTTCGCCCTCAGATCTTATTTGAAGGCAACCTTGTCCTGGTCTATGACCAAGATAAGGATCCCCTAGGGGCAGGCAAGTTCAAACCCATGTGGTTCAGACCTTTCATCGTGAAGGAGGTTCTAAAGAAGGGCGCTTATCGTCTGGTGGAATTTGATGGAAATTCTTTGGCGGAGCCTAGAAATGGGCTCTACCTCAAGAAGTATTACTTGTAGGTGGATTGTCTTGGGTGACCTTTTGTACATATGTATAGTTATTATACATTTTATTTTTAGTTTTTGTCTTTTTGGTTTTATGTATGTGTCATTTTTTATGTCATATTTTTCACTATGACAGATGTCAAGTGAACCAAAGGTTTTTTTTAGGTTTGTGGACAATGTTATCTTGCACACTCGAAGGATTTCTTCTGCAGCTTGGGTGATTTTCACACCTCAGGGTGAGTTTCTATTTTTAGGAGGTATTTGTTTAGGCGACTCCACAAATAATGTCGCCGAATACAACATAGTTTTAGATTTTCTTCGTGATGCTTTGTCACATGGTATCTCTCACCTCTGGGTCTGCTTAGAATCTCAGTTGGTTGTGTCTCAGTTAAATAGGGTTTACCGCATTTACAATCCTACTCTACACCGATGATTCCTTAGGGTACGTCTCTTATAACGAAGATTTGATTACATTATGTATATCCATGTTCCTAGGAGATTGAATCAAATCACATATACTCTATCTAATCATGTATTAGATTGGCATTTTGCACACATGTAATAAAACAAACACACACACATGTAAATACATTTTTAAATAAATGTAATCCATAAGACATAAAAATATGTAAATACACACATATATATCATAAAGTATCAGAGTACACAGGTGCATGCAAGCACCTCAAAAATATATGTCCACTAAGAGTCATGAGACTTATGCCCTCAAAAATATACAAAAGTTCTCTCGACACATAAGCAATCTAGCCTAGCTAAGGGCATGGCCTGTTGGCCCTTCCATAGTGAACAATGAAATTTGCCAAATGCCAAAAAATTTGGACCTAGATCTGTGGAACCCCAACTACATGAGGTTGCATCGATGGTGGAAGATATTTGATCTCTTTCATAAGGACTATGTAAGTGAGCGTAGTGAGGTTCTGCTCCACCCATCTCAAAACTCGCTCAGCCTCTCCGGCTGGAGGTCCCCCTACTACTGCTCCGACGACCGTGGTTGGTCCTGCCTTTGGTCGAGGACACCGCATGGTCCTTGAGAAGTCTGTTGGATGCACTAGTCCCACATCTGTACATAACAAATACATAGTTGTCAGATACTTTGGTACACATAAAAATTATATATATAAAGAGAAACACAAATTAAATAAATTTGAAAAACAAACATACCTATTTCTTCTCGTTCACCTCCAGAAGGTATGGGAATATAAGGATCCTTGGAGAAGTTGATCGTGACATAGGGGTAGTCCTCTATATTTGGAATCTGCCAAGACCACCAGTCGAAAAATTTATCATCGAATGCCTCAATGGTCCTCCCCCCCCTGTCGCGACAACCGTGCCACTCATATGCACATTGTTGGGTGAGAGGCCATGTTCCCTCGTACTGTCTCTTGTGGACTGAGATTGGGTACACTCTCAAAGAAAAAGGAACATAGAATAGTCCCAAACCTAAAGTTTTTTTTTCTCCGCACACGACACTCTGTCAAATGTCTCTTCATGCAATTTAGCATGGTTGTGCTCCAGTCAAAATCTTGTGCATTTAAGCACTGAACCACACAATGCATGTGCGTTTGGGAGGCTTGATGTAAGGCCATAGATCTAGTGATCCACCCAATAAGTAAAACTATCACTTTTAATGATAGGTTTGGAATCTTTTTGATCGACACCTGAGAACCCACTTTATCTGTGCCGACTTCTCAATGGAGTCCAATCAACACCTCAATGTTGTGAGGCCTAGGAGGAAAAACATGAAGGTTGACTGGTTCCCCTCTCCTTGAGAGGTCAGTCAGAAAATAGATATCCTTAGTCATTGCAGTCAATGACTATCCCTCGAACATAAATGCCTCCGTGTCAGGGTGCCAGTAATATACCAAGGCATTCAATAGCCTGGGTTGTGCCCGCATGAATGGACACTGGAAGAATTTCAACAAACCACATTGTGTTAATGTGGAAAGAGAAATAGGGTCTTATTGTTGGTTGTGGAGCCTGATTATCTTCTTGATTCAGAGGTCCTTGCTTTCAGTCGTGTTTATACTCGATGAATTATTTACACCCCAGAAGTATGTACATTCTTCCATGCGGGGGAGTGTATAGGGGGGTTACCCCCTCTACGGGGTCCGGGGGGGCTATCCCCCCG
>SNQJ01S0016169.1:116065-155951 GCA_010110895.2 Picea sitchensis
TGCCTTGTAAAAGTATATTGTAATTTCATTGTAAATCTGGACTGTTCATTATAAGGTCGCATATCTAACGGTAGAGATTATGTTAGGGTTTTTTGCCCTAGAAGACAACCCTCTTTTATGAGGGAAATGTATTGCAACTATGGAGGATGGTGAATATTGTATTCTGAGAAAGGAGACTGTGAGAGAAAGAAGAGGAAGTTACAACGGGTTTTGTTGTAGGTTGTATCCCTTCATTTGCTGGATAATAATAAAGGAAGGACCTGGCAATTTCTCTGGTGGACGTAGCCCACACTGGGTAAACCACGTAAATCTATGTCTCTCTTGTACTGTGTGTCTTCTGTGTTTTGTTTCTGCATTTGTTTTATTTTATTGCTCCGTGGTCCTGTTTTTTTAACACTTCTACGACCAAAGAATCAATGTCTTCATGCTCCCTTTCTCTCCAATGAATGTACATGCTGCAAAATGACAAGTTCATGCATGGAGAATCAAAACTTGCATTTTTTAATTTTTTCACATTCTTGAGGGTGTACGTGGGTTGTGTTGGACACAGTCACTTATGCATGTGTGTAGACTATCTTTTGTCTACTGGCATACATGGGCTTTCCCATGACAACCCACGTACACGTAGGGTCGACACCTTTTAGAGGTGCGCTCCCTCCTAAAAACTAAAATAAAAGAAAAAATAAAGTATGGAAATGCAAGAGGAGCTAGTTTGTACTTACTTGGTCCAAGAAGAAGTTCGTTTCATCCACTGAAGCTCCCAGAATCAACTCTTTTAGCAAATGGGTGTTTTTGACTTTTTGGACAATTCTTAATTTGCAATGGTGATAATGAGCTGCCAACTTCTATTTATAGATTTTTTGGCCCCTTTTTGTCATTTTTTGGACCCTTTTGTCATTTTTTCTATCCTAAAAATCATTTAGTATGGTTCTTGAGTTTCTTATGGGATGTTAAGATATGTGTTACTTTGGGTATTGGATTTTTTTTTGAGAGTTGGGTCATTTTCAAAGGTCCTTTGGTAAAAATTTGTTTTTCCAACATTTTGCATCTAAGTTAGGTTTCGACCTCCACTTTCTGCATCTCGTTGTCTTTTTCGCGTTGCCATAGGATCGACCCCACCAAGTTATGAAATAGAACCATCATTGCTTCCTTATAAGTGTCATAATTTAGTGGTAGATCCTGCATTTACATGGATTCCCTAGTTAGATCCTTATTTCTTTTTGGCGTCCATGTCATCGTTAATGACTATAGGCTCGGGAGTCCTTATTAGTTTTTCTTGATTATGATTTTGAGCCTCATTGGCATGATTCATCATTACTCTTGAACTCACCCTCGGGACTCCCAAACAAAAGCGAGTATTCTTTTAAGCCCTTTTCAGATCCTCTTAACATGAAAATATTGTTGAGCGATCTTGTTTCCCTTCACGCTGGCCAAACTAAAATTTGAAGGCACGTCTGTTCGGTGGTATTTTACCCCTTTTTCAGTCTGGATGGTCAATTGTATGAACAAAGGTATACTCTAGGAGCTTTGGTTCTCTAGAAGAGTATTCTTAGGTATAATTTTAGCCCTTTTTCGGGCTTGAGGGACTAATTTTATGAAAAAGGAACCCCCACAGAGTCCATAGTTAATCTCTTTTCAGAGTCCCTAAAAGTGAAAATATTGTCGAGTGATATTGTTTACTCACACTCATTAAACCGGTTCATAAGAACATCCCTTACGGAGTCCATAGTTAAACTCTTTTCAGACTCCTTAAAAACGAAAAGATTGTCCAGTGATATTGTCTTTGTCACACTCATTAAAATGGTTTTGAATGGATGTATTTTCAGTGCTAGTTTACCCCTTTTTTCGAACTGAATAAACTACCTTCGAAAAAGGTACCCGAGTGGAGTCTCCTTTTACACTTTTTCAGACTCTCTAAAAATGAAAAAACTACGAGTTTAACTTCTCTGGTCTTGTTAAAATTACATCGAAGGACATTATCATTGTGTCTTATTAATTGCATTTGCATTCTTGTGTCTTTGGCCTAATGCCGGCACCATGTTTCTCTCAACTGAACCATCTGAAGCATGCCTTATACGCAACCCTTGTAGCACTTTGCCTCTGCGTCTTGACACCTTGACCCATGGAGGATTTTTCCCAAGTGTTATTTTCCTGAATATGTCTCCTTGCTCTGAGAATCAGTGTGTTCCTTGCGCTTGTAACTAGTATGTCTGCGACACACGTTCCTCCACTAGTACATTTGGGTCAAATTGCGACAGCGCGTTCAAAGCAATTTCCACTTTCTATTGTCAGGATAATGACAAACAACAGACCCCCTCAAACGTTGTTTCACATGACATCTCTTTTCTGATGACATATATTTTTCCTTTATTGCGACATTTTGGATGTGGACAGATCGACGCCATGGACGTGGCAAGAGAGATGTCTTGGAGGTGACAAGAGCGATGTCTTGAATGTGGCAAGAGAGATGTCTTAGATTTGGAAAGAGATACATCTTGGATGTGGAAAGAGTGATGTCTTGGAGGTGGCAAGAGAGACATCTTGGAGGTGGCAAGAGTGACATATTGGAGGTGGCAAGAGCAACATTAAGAGGTATCAACTCCAATGTGGTTTCTATGGGAGCGACACTCTTGGAGGTGGCAATATCGATGTCTTGGAGATGGAAATAGTGATGTCTTGGAGGTGGCAATATAGATGTATTTTAGGTGGTAAGAGAGACATCTTGTACATGGCAAGAGTGACGTTAAGAGGTATCATCTCCGACGTGGTTGCTATGGGAGTGACACTTCAAGACGTCGCAATAGCGACTGTGTTGTAGGTATTTAAAAAAAAATACAATATCAATACTGAGAAGGACAAGTACATTAACCTTTGCTAAGATACTATCCATATCAATATTTAAATCTATATCGTTGGTCTTAGGCAAGGTTGGTTGAGGAGGAGGACTAACTTCCAATGGTAAAGGGGGTCTTGTCTAATGAGGTTTAGGATCACTAGAATATGTCTCGGGTGTGTTATCACACAAACTCACAATTTTTGAGCTAAAGTCCAAAAGCTCAAGTGCAATCATGCATAACTTAGAGGGAATGCCCTTGTCACCTCATCAACCCTCTGTCACCTCACCTGCTACAGGTATGTCCCAATAGCCTTAGGATGGGCTGAACTTTGTGGGGCCTTCTGGAGGGAGGACCAAACCCTATAACAACTTGGAATGTGCAGAAAGATGGTTATTGGAGCTGATAAACAGGGAAACAAGACAATATTTTAGCACTGGGGCTCATCCAGGAGTCTTCTAAGAACAAGTTTAATTGTTCAATCTTATGTTGGAGGTTAGGGATAACTTAGATACACTTCTGTTATAGAAATTGTTGTTGCACATTCTTGATGATTGGTAATACTGGTATGATTAGTTTGGACAAAAACCTCTAAGAGGGTTTACTATTGGTGACTATTTGGTATTGGACCCTATATTGGATATTGCTACAACTAATTTGGGGACAGGATTTGCTGATGATTTTGATACAATTGTGGTTGTTGGATATACTCATTGTTGCTACTGTGTTGGATATTATTCATTGAATACAAGTTCATTATTGATTGTATACTATTCATTAATGTTTTTATCTGCTAAAGAAATTGCAAATAAACCTTCTTGTTACTGTTGTCAGGAATTGGTTCTTGTATATTTCTAGTTTGGTTCAATAAGGAAACTCACTACCTATTGCAAAACTACTGCACAATCACCATGTTGCCCGTTGTCCTAGGACCCTAGAAACCCTAGGGATATTATAGTGGGATCATATCTTTGATCCTTCTAGCCTGTGGCTGATTGGATGACGAGAAAATGAGGATCAGTGAAGCAGGGAGCACCTAAAATATCAGAAGAAGAAGAAACAAGGTGCATGGGGGACCATAACAATGACAGTGTGTTGCACATCTTAAGTGATTTAGCCAAAGGGTAGAATGAAATGAAGGAAACATTTGAGAAAGGAATTAACATCGTCACCCAACTATTGAGCCCACTTTAGGGCCTGATCTCCAATGGGAAAAATGGGCAGACCGAGCCTCATGTAGAGGGGAGTAACAGTAAAAATGGACAGCACAATCCACGAGATAAAGGGAGCAACAATGGGGTCCTGATAGGATGGATCAATCTTCATGTGTCCAGGCAGAGTATGCAGCCCACCATGAGTAGGAGGACACTCATACCTCTCCTACCCAGCTTCATTGAAGAGAAACCAACACAGCAGAGGCATGGTGGATTTTTCCACATATTTCTAGGAATACGAAGCACTTGGAGAAGAGTTTTAGAAAACTATGACTTTACAGGACTACACATTAAATACAAGAACCGACCTAGAGAAGGGCATAGAGGAGTACCAAGACAAAAACAGAACCTTGATCTAAGGATAAAGGTGGGGAAACTGTCCATCCCATCATATGACAATTCATATCAATATTCGGCCTGATCATGGGTCCAAAACTTAGACACCTACCTCCAGCTCAATCCAATGACAGAAGCCAAAGCCATCAAATTTGCCACACTACATATGGACGGTGAGGCTCATGAATGGTGGTATCAGGGCTTGTGACACTAGGACATTCTAGCATCACATCTTATGTGGATTTTACATAGAGACTGATGGACATATTCGATAGGAAGGATATAGAGATCTCCTTCTGTGAGCTAGCACAACTAAGACAGACAGGAACACATGAGGCATATATTGAAGAGTTTGAGAAGGTTGTTTTGAAAGTAACTAACATCTTAGATCACAGATTGGTGATGTTATTCACATAGGGTTTAGATGAACCCCTACATGTGTGGGTCAATGAATTCAAGTCAACACACTACAGGATGCGGTTATGAAGAAACTTGAGATGACAGATACATTATCGAAAACAAAAGGGCCAACCAAACCCTACATTCCTCCCAAACCCCAGGATAACAAGTCATTCTGGAAAGATGGGACCGAGAAAGATCATATGGATGAGGATACTAGAAGAGAGATTATAGACGAAAGAAGCTTTGCTTCACATGTAGGGACCCCTAGGGGTCAGGGCACAAGTGAAAGGTTAAAGGAAAAGAACATTACATAAAAGTAATTTTTGACAAAGAAGATGATGAGGAAACAAGCCATGAATAGGAAGAGACACACAATAACCCTAAGGAGGAGATACCAGAGTGCAGTCAAAGATGATGAATCACCACATAAGGAGCATAAGAAAGTGGTCATAGCCACACTATTAGGAGTTCACAGGTATCACACCAAATTACTTCATTGATTGATAGTGGGGCCACCCACAATTTTATTGACGCAACCCTAGCTAACATGAAGGGCATTCCAACAGAGGAGTTCGAAGGATTTAGTGTGGAAGTAGCAGATGAGTACACTCTAGAGTGTACTCACATGATCATAGGATTACACATGACGTTGGGTAACTACACATTGTGTTGGATATTATTCATTGAATACAAGTTCATTCTTGATTGTATATTGTTCGTTAATGTTGTTATCTGCTAAAGAACTTGCAAATAAACCTTGTTGTTCATGTTGTCAGGAATTGATGCTTGTATATTTCTCAGTGTTGCAAACATTGACATCGACAAAATATCGTCGAGGGTCTACAAAAATATCGGTAACATCGGGGAAAATATCGGAAAATGTCATAAGAATGAAAAACAATATTGTAAGAATAAAAATATCAGAAAATATCTCCGACCTTGATTTTGAAGATAATATCGCCAACATTGAGATATTATTGATATGTTGGTAACACTGATATTTCTGGTCTGGTTCAATAAGGGAATTCACTACCTATTGCAAAACTACTGCACAATTACCTTGTTGCCAGCTGTCATAGGACCTGAGAAACCATAGGGATATTACAACCTCCAAACAAATAGTACAAGATTTAGAACTTTGATGGAATTGGTAAAACATAATATAAGCAAGTCTTAAAAATAAGAAAAAAAATGTTGATATCTCGTCAACTTGGTTGAAAAAATCAAAGTTATGGGGAAGTATTTACAGTGAGATATTGGGGATGAAACAATATCTTTTTTTTCAGAGTTTTCTATGACCATCCCAGCCTTTATTTTATGCAATTTTATCTGACTTGATAAAAAAATCCC
Organism: Picea sitchensis; assembly: GCA_010110895.2. Lineage (NCBI taxonomy): Eukaryota > Viridiplantae > Streptophyta > Pinopsida > Pinales > Pinaceae > Picea > Picea sitchensis. Next base: position 122,202 of record SNQJ01S0016169.1, read on the forward strand.
TTTAAACCAAAAACAAAGAAAAATGAATATGAGGATATGATCTGTCAAGCCAAGTACACTGTACTGAGATCAATGCGAACCAAATAAAATCCCAACTCCATTTCCAACTGTTTTTAGTATTTACCCAACAACAATTCCCAAAAATAAGACAAATACATAACTCCTCTCCATCCAATGCCTCCATAATCCCATATACATTTGATCAATGTTTACAATGAACAATAATTTTTGGCATTATAATCTTTTTGATATATTGAGTTAATGTACCATTGATGCGTAATATAAAAAATTACAAGACAAGTTCATTTCCAATCAACTTAACCTTTTTAATTTGAGATCATAACTAAAACAAAGAATAAAACACTAAATGTTAAGAAGAGATTTACAATAATACATATAAAGCATTACTTGAGTTAGGAAGAAAAAAATAAGAAAACAACAATATAACAATTAAAAAAAGATTCTTTTGTGGCCAAATAAAACCAGATAGGAAGATTAATCCACATCTTAGCTAGCTATTTGTAACCTTGACAATCAATATTACTTGAAAACAGTAATAGAAAAAAATAGTTTTTACTATCTTAACATTTTTTTCCTTAAGATATTAAACGGGAGCAAGGAAATATGTAATCAAATGACACATAAACATGTTTGCAACTTTTATTCAAAACACAACGTATGGAAGTTTTTCACGGGATAGAAAAATAATCCATACAATTTGAAGCAAGATCTCCACAAGTCATCAACCCATATTCTCAACCAAGAAGTCTACATGCTAGCTTTACAAGGATAAAAATGTTTTAATAGGGCCGATATCGTCTACCCCCACTATTTCCACTACCTTGTCTACTTCCATAGCCAGTTTGACCAGATCTATTTGGTGCAAGTTGTGCTCCTTGAGTCCCTGGTTGTTGTCTGCACCCAAAAAAAATATAGAATGAGGATACAGATAATTGTATGAAACTTGTCAATTGGGTATAGCTCAAGTGATTGGGAGGAATAATTGTTATCCACCACACCCAGGTTCAATTCCTACAAGTGCATTTGGTCTTGAGCCCTGTGTTGACAAATCCCCAAGCTTTTGCGGAATTAGGCTTTCCCTGGATACTATCCTCAAAATGAGGGAAAGTGCACAGTGGTTTCCCCCGGGATATGTATTTCATGGGGAAAAAATGTGTGAAACTATAAGAATTGACAACAATTTTCACTTACAATACATATCCAATATGTTCATCAGGAAGAATCATCAGTACCATGGCCATGCCTACAGAAGTTTTCCCTCTACCATAAATCATTGTTTGCATAACATGGAAGGAAGCAAGAGCTTTAGTCAATAGAGTTATGATGATCCAATTTAATATTTGGTTAAACCATTCCCTTATTTTACGATATTTTACCAAACTATATTAAGATTCAGCATGAGGATGAAATTATGAATGGCAATTCATAGTACCAGAAAGAAAAGGAATTAAAAGTTTGTCAAATAGAGAGAACAAACAAGAAATGAATTTCAATTTATGCAATTTCTTAATTAGATAGCACAATCAAGAAAGGATTTGACATGCAGCTTACCTGGGCATAGCCTCCTACTGTCCCAAAACCTGTACCAAGAGCACCACCATACATGTTTCCAGCACAGCCAAAGCCCATTTGAGCCTGATAACTTGGAAACTGACTTCCCCTTCGAGCTAAATATGCTCCTTCATTTGTGTTTTTTTCACTCTAAGGCCTTGCAAGAGAGATCTCCAAAACATTACCTCATAATAAAAAATAATTTGTTAAAATGTGCAGCACCCTAAACATCAATGCATTAAAATTTAAAAGGTACAGCCCTTGACAAGAAATATAAGGAGTGCATCTATATCTAATCTATCACAGTTACCTTCAAGTTCATATTTTTCTGCCTACTCGACAACTTTCAATGAAATTTCCCTTTCAACAAAGTGAACAAATCAAAACTCCCTTTTCCTTTGTCTAGGTTTTGAAGCTGGTAGAACAATTCTAGTAATCTCCCCATGACACTTGAAAATTTCTTTCAATTTCTCTTATGTCACACTCTCAGGCAATTTATTCACGTAAGTAGCCTTAACTCAAGGAATGAATTTAAATTTGTCAAAGGTATAATCACTTGATACAATAAGTATGTAAATCGCTACAAACTTGAGAACAAATTTGACTGGTTAACTTAGTCTATCTCACAAATTCTTCTCATACCTAGAAATACAAGAATTCGAAGTTTAACACAATTTACAAATACAACAACTATAGTAAGAAATTAATTCAACATCATTGTATACAAATTTTTCTATATAACAGACTTCAGATTTGCTAATAGAATAAATTTTCAAGCCTAGAAAAACATTTGCATACAAAATCACACTTATAGAGATACTTTTAGTAAGAGGACTTATTGGAAAAATACAAATTGAAAAACAGTTGCATACCCAAATCTTCAGTAGAACAAATCTACAACTAAAGAAGTTATCATACCTCTATTATCTCAGGTGTATTCTTTGGATCAACCCATCGAATTGTTGGGGTTTTATTTTCTAACTTAAAATTTTTCTTTGACATGTTTTTCCTCACATGTTCAGCATAATCATGATTATAATACTCAACAAAGGAAACTCCACAATTTCTTTCTTCATTTTGTGGATCTTGTTTATCAAATATGAAATCAATTAGTCATATACAATTAGTATGCTCTACAATAAAGTTATAAACAGACCTACCCCTAACATACCATACACTTGATAAAAGAATTGTTGATCAATTGAAAATTCTAAGGTGTTATTCTATAGATTCTTATGACAATACCTTCAATAATTCTACACTCGGAAGCCCAAGACTATTTTCAGCAATGCTTTTCTCAAGCTTCTCTTTGTCCCAACGTTTTGGTACATTATCAATAAATAGTCGGTTTCTGTCTTGTGATTGAGAGTAGTGTAAAGTTCTTCCCTATAAGTCAACGACACATAATATTAAAGAAAATCATAGATGAGATTATACAAGTGAGAAGAAAAATTCAATAAGTACAATTCGACATAAAAATTTCCTCATTACCTTCCACTCCATATCCTTCAAACCTTTAATAGCCTTTAGAAAAGACTCCTTGGTTGTGAATATCACAAATGCATAACCTGTATTCTCCATTTTTCTCTCATCTTTCATTAGCCATATCTATTTTAAGAAAACAAATACACAATGCAACATAACTAATTGAGTACAAAATCATTGATGTTGCACCAATTTACTCTACCCAAAAACTGTTAAATATAATGTAACCTCAACAGGCTGACTGTACACTACCAACTGTCCTGGCCAGATGTACTTTTCTTTTCTTGATTTGCTTGAGCCTATTTAGCTCAACTATTTTCCCTTTGCATTAGAAGTTCTTTATTAACTCTTCTTATTGTACTTTCTCCTTACATTCTTAATATACTGAATACAGTTTTATGCTCTGTTCTTTTCTCTCTACATTTGTTGCTTCACAATTTATCATGGTATTAGAGCTTCAATAGTAAGCCTCTTCACATAGGCTGGAGAGCAACACGATCCTCACAGCGTAGAGATTACACGGATCACGAGAGTAGGTGATACATACTTTTCACAAGGCTTGGAGAGTTTTCTGTAATACTCTCAAAATATCCTCGTAGGAAGCTCAAGCAAGGAAACAGAGCGCTATATGCTCAAAATATTGAGCATGCAAAGATTGCAGAAGAAGAAAGTTTAAAGAATCGTGAACAATTTCAAATTCGTCAAAGATTCATGAAGAAGAGCTGCAGGAGGTAGGAACATTTGAAGAATCCAAAGAATTCAATCAAATTTGTGAAAGATTACTGCAGAAGGCATAATCGTTTAAAGAATTTCGCAAATTCTCTCAAATCCATCAAAGATTGCAGCAAAGAACAATAACCTTCAAAGAACTCGTGAAATTCTTTCAAATCTTTGAAAGATTCATGAATTTTTCTTTTGCAAGAGAAAATCTTTGCAAGATAGCAAAAAAACTTGCGAAAACAACCAAGAACAGTCGTCGCAGCCGTAAGATCCATCCTACGAAAAGATCTAAGGTGAAAATCTAGTTCATAAGTGACGAGGAGAGCATAGAAAAGGCGAAAGAATTTCAGCCATTAGATTCTGTGCAGAGGACCAACATCCGTCAGATCTGTGAGAAAGTGCACAAGATTTAGTCCTCTGGAGCGCACAGGAGAAAATTCCACTTGCGAAGTTGCGAAATCCCAAAATCATCTGGACCGTCCATCAAGAAGGACACATGGCGAGATCTCGGCATTTTGATGACTCGCAGGGTGTAAAGTTCAGAAGACTCCTGTGAGAATTCACGAATCACAAAATACCGAGTCATTCTGGACCATTTGATCGAGAAATATTGTGAGTCGTCAATCTGACTCTATCACAAAATTGGGAATCAGGAGTTGGATGAGAAAAGGGGACTACACTCAAAACCCCGATACGTGAAATCGTGAAATCCTGAAATAATGAATCGTGAAATCCCAAAAGGATTGTGAACCATCCATCTTCGAGGACAAGTGGCAGCAGATCTAAGCGTCATCAAAATTTTGGTATTTCAGACTTCGCGGTTTGGAAAACTCTGTGACAAGAGTTCTAAACTCGCGAAATAATGAGTTGCGAAATCCCGAGAGGATCTAGACCATAAGATCATAAGAGGATATAGACCGTTGATTGTCCAAGGTGAAATTTAGACACCTCGCACATCGAGAGTCTGAAGGACCCAGGATCATCATAGCAAAATTGCCGAAGTCCCAAAACGCGAAATCCCAAGAAGGCATTAGCACCAGGATATTTCAGATTTTGGCAAATTGAGGGACAAAGAACCAGTGAAGGCATCACGATTCCCTGATTCATGAAAATCCGATAGTGCTTGAACATTTAGGTGCGTGGACACATTAAACAGATATTGAGGATCAATTTGAGGCCGTTAAGCTTTTTTCGGCATTTCGGCGACCAAAAATTGGAGAGACAAGAGTTTGGAGGACTCGCATTCAGTAGTGCCGAAGTCTTGAACGACGAAATTCTGAAGTCACTGCAAATTACACGCAGGAGATAGGTAAATACGAATTTTCTTTCTATTTTTACTAAACTCTTTAAAATATGGCGACATCTAGCAATTTAGGACCAACTCAGGGTCCAATTCTTCTTGGAAAGAACTATGAGTTTTGGTCTCTTCGGATGAGATCGTTCTTGCAAGCATAAGAGTGTTGGGATCCAGTGGATATTGGATATGTGGAACCAGATCCAGCAGACCTTTCCGCCATGACAAACCGACAAAGAATTGCTCAGGCAACTCAGAGAAACAAAGAAAATAAAGCTAAATTCTGGATTCAAAATTCAGTGGATGACTCGATTTTCTCAAAAATCACAGGCGCTAGTACTTCAAAACAGGCTTGGGACATCCTTAAATCAGTTTACCAAGGAAATGACAAGGTTAAAATAGTGAAACTGTAGACCTTGAGGATGCAATTCGAGACTTTAAGAATGACAGAGTCTGAAAATGTGGATCAATTTATGACCAGAGTCATGGGAATTGTGAACCAGATCAGATTGACTGGTGAAGCCATCCCTGATCAACACATTGTTGAGAAAGTGCTCAGAAGTTTACCAACTAAATTCAAAATGGTCATTACAACAATCCTTGAATCCAAGGATCTGTCACGTTTTTCAACAAATGAACTAATTGGTTGTCTGGTGACACATGAAACTAGACTACATCTCATAGATGAGTCAATCGCCAATGCCTTTAAAACTCAATTCTCCTTCAGTAGAGGGAGAGGAAGAGGAAGAAGTAGAAGTCACCAAGGAAGAGGGAGCAGCAAAGTAACCCTCATTCTAGTGGAGGAAACATACAATGACACCCGAATCAACACTTCCAAGGACACAGACAACAAAATAAGAATCAAAGTTTCCAGCCTCAAAGAGGCAGAGGGAGAAGATCAAATGAGAAATAAAACATACAATGCAATTACTGCAAAAAGTATGGGCACTATGAATCTGAATGCAGGAAGAAGCAAACATATCAGCTCTTAGGCATAGCACATGTGTCAAATCATACAGGAGAGATCTCAGGAGGTATGTTTCTCTCATGTCACAAGACTGAAGAACAACGTAGAGATATCCGGTTGCTGGAAAGTGGATGCAACAATCACATGACAGGTAACAAATAATTACTTTCATGCATTGATTCTTCAATCTTATCTGATATTACACTTTGAAATGATTCCTTAGTCAAAATTCAAGTAAAATGAACTGTACCTATTCTTACTAAACAGAATGTAAACAAGGACATAAACAATGTTTATCATGTTCCATATCTAAAGAATAATTTTCTAAGTGTAGGATAGCTCATTGAACATGGCTATAAGGTACTCTTTGAGGGAGCATCTTGCAAGATATATGACAAAACCCCTGGCAAAAAATTGATTTTTGAAATCCATATGACTCAGAATAAGATGTTTCCCCTTACCCTCAGAACTGCAAATCTGAACCAAACATATGCACAAAGTGCATCCACCTTGAATGAAACTATTGTTTGGCATACAATATTTGGACACCTACCCTTTCGGAGTCTAAGTCTTCTTTAGAAGAACTCCATGGTCAAAGGTCTTCCTATCTTTAAAGAGCAAATTCCCCCATGTGAGTCTTGCATACTTGGAAAACATAAGAGAACTAGTTTTCCATAGTCTTCCAATCAAGCCAAACAACATCTTGAACTTTTTCACATTGACCTATGTGTACCAATGCAAATAGATTCCATAGGTGGTATCTTTTATTTTCTAACGTTTATTGATGATTTTAGCAGGAAAATCTGGATCTATTTTCTGAGACACAAGTCTGAAATTTTTTCAAAATTCAAGGAATTCAAAGCAGAAGCTGAAAATTAGAGTGGAAAATATATAAAAGTGCTCAAGTCAGATGGAGGAGGAGAATACAACTCCAAAGAATTTGAAAATTTCTGCAAATCACAAAATATTATCATGCAAACAATAGCCAGGTATACTCCACAACAGAATGGAGTGGCTGAAAAGAAAAATCAGACAATAATGATTATGGAAAGAACACTTCTCAAAGAGAAACGTTTGTCAAATAATTTTTGGTCTGAAGCAATAGCATGCTCAACTTATCTCTTGAATAGATCTCCAACCACCAAACTGAAGCTAAAAATCCCCCAAGAAGCATGGAGTGGGACAAAGCTCAATGTTGCACATCTAAGGACATTTGGATGCATAGCATACGCTCACATACCTTCTGAATTAAGGAAGAAATTGGATGATAGAAGTGAGAAATGTATCTTCACTGGATATAGTGAAACATCTAAAGCTTACAGGCTTTACTATCCAATCTCCAAGAAACTGATTCTCAACAGAGATGTAAAATTTCTGGAAAATCAATCCTGGAATGAATCAGAAAATCAACAGATGGACAGCCAAAATCCATTGTTGCCAAGTTCTGAAAACGTAGAAAATTCAGAACAGTCAATACCTCAACCTGCTCTTCCAAGATTGCAAGTACAAATACAACCTCAAAAATCTTAGGATAACTCAACTTCCAACAGAGACTCATTCTCTGAACCTCAAAATCAGAGAATTTGAAGTTTGAGAGAAATCCATCAGCAGTTGGATGACTTTGAACAGCACAATCTTTTTGCACTAATGTCATGTCAACCTACATCTTTTAAGGAAGCGGCTAAGGAGCCACATTGGGTTCAAGCCATGAACCAAGAAATTGACTCCATTGAGAAGAAAAAGACATGGGATCTTGTTGATTTTCCAACTCACAAGAAGAGTATTGGTGTCAAGTGGGTTTACAAGACTAAACTCAATGAAAAAGTGCAGATTGAAAAACACAAGGAATGACTTGTTGCTAAAGGATTCTCACAACAATCAGGTAATGACTATGGTGAAACATTTTCTCAAGTAGAAAGACTAGACACTGTAAGGACTCTATTGGCCATAGCAGCCCAACACAAATGACTAGTATACTAGATGGATGTCAAGTCAACATTCCTCAATGGTTTTTTAGAAGAAGAGGTGTATGTCGATCAACCACCGGGATTTGAAGTCCAATAACAACCAGCCAAAGTATATCGATTGAAGAAAGACTAGTATGGATTAAAGCAAGCTCCAAGAGCTTGGTACAACTGAATTGACACTTACCTGATCAAAAGTGGTTTCAACAGAAGAAAAAATGAGCCAACTCTTTACACCAAAATAGATTAGCACGGTAAAATTCTGATTATATGTTTATATGTTGATGACATGATCTATACTGGAAATCTTGAGTTAACAAATTTTAAACACGCCATGCAATCTGAGTTTGAGATGACAGATATTGGCATAATGAAATTTTTTGTAGGGATTGACGTTGATCAATCAACCAAAGGCATTTTTGTCTATCATCAAAAGTATGCAGCAGACATCATCAAAAGATTTCACATGGAAGAATGCAATCCAATTGAAACCCCTATACCTCTAGGCACAAAATTGAGCAAGAAATATGAAGGCCCTACAGTGGACCCTACCCTGTACAAAATTTTAGTAGGCAGTTTGTTGTATCTTACAACAACTAGGCCTGACATTATGTATGCAACCAGCCTTGTTTCCAAATTCATGGAATCCCCCAAAGATTCTCACTAGAAAATGGAGAAATGAATTCTGAGATATGTTGCAGGAACTCTCAATTTTGGCTTATGGTACATTAAATCTGATAGTAATCAACTTTCTGGTTACATAGACAGGGATTTTTCAGGCATCCTAGATGACAAGAAAATCACATTTGGACATGTTTTTCACCTGGGCACGAACCTGATCTCATGGGCATCAAAGAAGCAGCCAATTGTATCAATATCTTCTGCAGAGGCAAAGTATGTCGTTGCTACCTCATCTTCTTGTCAAGCTGTGTGGCTGAGAAGAATATTGAAAGATATGTCACATACAAAAAAGGATCCAAATCCTATTTTCTATGACAATACTTTAGCAATTTCTCTATCCAAAAATCATGTGTTTCACAAGAAAAGAAAACACATTGACACTCGCTTTCACTTCATCTGTGAGCTAGTCAATAATGGTGATATTGCACTTCAATTCTGTGGTTCTCAAGATCAGCTCGCAAATATCTTCACAAAACCACTAGGAAAATCTATTTTTGATTTTCAGAGACAACACTTGGGCATAATCAGTGTTGATGTTTGTAACTATTGAGTTTAAGAGGGAGTGTTAAATATAATGTAACCTCAATAGGTTGACTATACACTGCCAGCTGTACTTTTGTTTTCTTGATTTGCTTGAGCCTATTTAGCTCAACTATTTTCCCTTTGCATTAGAAGTTCTTCATTAACTCTTCTTATTGTACTTTCTCCTTACATTCTCAATATACTGAATACAGTTTTTTGCTTTGTTCCTTTCTCTCTGCATTTCTTGCTTCACAATTTATCAAAGACATCCAAAAACATTCAGTGTTTTACCTCGTAAATTTCACCGAAAGGTTCACAAAGACCTCTTAAATATTCTTTTGAAGCATCATGGGGTAGAATACCTATGAAAAACTAAGATCCATGTGGAGGAAGAGACAATAGATAATATGCATTTATATCCTTTTCGTTTTCTTGTTTGTCATTGATCTGGTCATGGCAATCATTCTTTCCATTGTTATCTTCAGATAGTTTCTCTAGTGATACTTTTGGAGCTCTTCCATCTTGTTTAGCATGAAAACTTGTTTCTTCTTCACTGTCTACTTCCTCCTCTTCCTCTCCTTCAACCTTCCCTTCATCATCCATCATCTATTCAGGCTCAACATCTCCATCAAGATTAACTTGCTCTTCATCGTGATTATCGTGTGAAACTACAGGTGATCCTCCAGACATTATTGCTTCCTGAATCTTCTATGATACACTCAATCACCACCTACAACCTTGCATGGAAACTACAAAGGAGTCACAGAAGGCAGGAGCATTTGCAGAGAGAGGAATACAAATATGGGAGAGAGGAAACATGTGAAAGGCCAACATGAGTTGTAGAGTGAGAAACTGAATGGAATTTTGAGGGCCATGAGATGGGCCTTGATAGGATAAACTGACTGTTTTCTAATGGGAGAATAAAAAAGATTAAAATAGAGAAAGGTATGAGATGAAAGGCCTTAATATGCAATTTGAAGTATATTTCACTGTGAATGTAAATTAAGAGGATGTCATACATGTGCACAACAAAAACAAGAATTTCTCATAGTTATGATAAGAAAACAAAAGATAAAAAATCTTGATTCTCAGACTTTCTCAGAAATAGTGAACCAGAGTGACAACAAATTGCATTTAACTAATAATTCAACACGCCTATGTAACAATTAACCCAAAAATGCACTCAAAAAGAGAAATAAAAACAAGAACAATTGTCTAGTGACCAATTAATTAATGAAATTAAACTAAAATATTTCAGACTTAACTGCATTAACAATCTTCCCAATAGAATTAAATCAACAAAAGTAACTGAATAAAATTAACTAGAAGCTTTAAGTAGATTTAATATGTCTTAATCATCAATCAAGTTGAAAATCCTAAAACCTCTATCAACTTTCAATGAAAAAACCCTTGCAAACTAGGCATTGATTCACTTGTGAAGTTGGAGTGTTAAGCCATCCACTAGCATTCCATTCTTTCCATGGTCTGGCCCACCAGCATATCATGAGTTCAATGAGATGAGGTTGGGTGAAAGTCCCAGATGATATTGGAAGAATAGCTTCCCCTCAGACCTGGAACCTAAAGTGAAGGAAGACTACCCCATGGGGCATGTTTCTTGAAGCATTTCCAAAAAAGAAACAAGAAAATAACACAACAATAGTGTTTTAGATAATATAAGTCATCGAGGAATATAGAAAAATGCATGAAGCTCACCTTAGGAGGGAAGTAAAAAACAACAAAACTGTCAAGACTCTGACAACCACTGTTTAGTTGAGATGCAAATATCCCCACATCAACAATCAATTATGGGTAGTAAAACCATAGCAAGGAGTCCAAATACAGATCTAAGATAACTGGTAAAATGGGGGTGGTTTGATTCCCCCAAACCAAGTTGAAATCCCCCAGAGACCAGTGCAATTTTGGCTGGACAGATACCCACAAGCATGGCATCTCCGCCGAGAGAATTCTTTCAAATATTGTAAGCGGGCTTCATTCCAATGCAATGCTCCCAAAACGAATACGGGCACGGTTGCCACGGGAACCAATCTTGTCAAAAAGTGTATTTTTAAAAGCATTACATGCAAAATAAAATGAAAACAAGAGACAAATATTGTACTCAAGTTCAGTACATTCTACAGACTGAACGCCACCTGAAATAAGGAAATAAGCAATCGAAACCTGTGGGGCTTAACATATCAACTCGAATAGAATTGGTTGTCTAGATCAACAAACACAAAAAATTGCACAGCAAGTACAATTCAATTTGAATAAAGAGTTGAGGTATGGATACAATTTAAGGGTTTATTCAAGAGATCATTGAAGAGGAAAAATGCACGAAAATGAAGAAGGAAAAATAAACGCATACCAAGAAAAAGTAAACCTTAAAATAATGTTGAACAAGAACAAAAGTTGAGAAGCCATGAATTAAACCAATAGATCATATTTACATAAAAACATTTTTTTTAAATGTAACAAAGAAAGTAAACATATACAAAAGGATAAAAAATAAAATTAAAAGAAACAAAAGAAAAAAAAAATCTATTCCACGCACAGATCGACAATAAAATTAAATACTAGACATTGCACATAGACATGAAAAGAGATAACCCGGAAATAAAGCACACGTAAAAATATACACATCGAAGTTAATAGCCATCCATAGAATGAAAAATAATAGTATCTAGTGAAATGAATTACAGGTTAGTAAACTTACTAGTCAAGTGAGATGCCTTCCTCTTGTGATTTAAAACTCTCTCGCTTTAAAAACCTGCTGAAACAATGAATTTGTACCGTGATTGATCCGTTCAACAAATTAACATGTAGAATTGGTCATCGAATTCTTTATAGGAATTGGATCATGTTTGTGAGAAAGGTAGCAGACAATAATTGGGATAAATCATAAAACCAAAGTGCCTAACCTTGGTCATTCTCCTAAGTAAAAGTCCACACCGTGGTTATTGTTGAAAAACCCTAAAGCTGTGGTCACATCATAAGGAGGGCCTCCTTAGTAATACCACCTTATACAGTGTGAGGAGAATGGCATGGGATAACCTAGCAACAAAACCCTCCCCCTCCCTTTCCAGGTATGAATTTTGGCGTGACTTTCAAAGAAATTATGGCATTTTGACACAAACAACAACCAACTTCTTAGCCTCAATGCTTACATGTTCAATGCTCACATCTACGTGGTCTAACAAGGGATACCAAAAGTCAAGCCAAACATCAAATTGGTGTATGAGATCCCTTGTTTGTGGGACAAGGGACCCCATCCATCCAACGATTTGACTGGTAAAGTTTATGAAGATATGCATACCTTACCCCTCTTTGGATTTGAAGTTGTTTGAATTTTGAACTTTGGCTTAGGGTTTCAATTTTTCTTACAAAGAAAGAAGAAGCTCCAACTGACCTCGCACTTGAAGATGCAACAATTTTTCCTTCTTACCTTCCACGGCTTATGACTGCTCACTCTTGACTTGAAGGAAAACCGAACAGTTTCACTTGCAACGAAGCAAGAAGCACCCCTTATGGACCTATATCTCAGAGCTATATCTAGCATATTCAGTTCTATACATCAATACTAAATTCACCATATAGTTATATATATCCAACATATAGAGAAACAATCATAATTAACACCTTTCACAACCCTGTACAGTCTTCAACAGTAGAAATAATGCAGTTATACTTTTTTTTTAAATTGTTGAGAATATTAATAGTCAGAGATCAACAGGTTGTATCAAGAAACAAATGTAGCAAGGGTATTGATTTAAAGATGCAATAAAACTCTTTGTGCTTCAAGTAGCAGCTAGAATCATTTCCTGACTCCCAAAATTGACAAAAAGAATGCACCTGACATGAAAGTATCCATCAATACTAATGTATTGGATACATTTTAGTAAAAGCATGAGGCCGAATCATACACTCGACCCCCAGGGTAAGGTGCCTTTGCTTCATATTCCTGATTTCTTCTAAATGGATGTCCAACACTACCATAGTATGGCACTATGTCCATGTAAGAGTCATAACCTCCTGGGTAGCCTGGATTACCTTCTCCAAGGGCACTTCCATGACCACGAGGTTCATGAGAATTATCATTGTATCCAACCATTGGGCCACCAACACTATGTTGAAACTGACTTAGATTGGCTTGTTGATATTGATGCTTCCTCACCTGTGCTTTTCGATGTACAAATTCTTCTTGATATTTGGCCTGTTGAGCTCGCATTACTCTTAACTTCTTCTGGTATTGAAAATTAATTTCTCCGGTGCACTGAAAATAAAGAAAACATGCAGTTTGGTCATTAACTATCCATATGAACACAAATGAGAATGTATAAAACTATATCCCTTCATAATAGTATTTGGATAAACATGCATATCAAATAAGATGTATGTGTTCAACGATGCTACACTATTTGAATCTCAAATATAAGATGCATGAGTTTAGCAATACTACAACCTATCCATCAGGGCCATTTACTCCAACCTGTCCATCATGGTTAGTTAGTTATATGAATTTACCATGATATCAAAGCATTAGAAATATGTTATACAATTACAGAAACAATAAAAAATAAGATCAATGATATTTTTAAAGCATTCAAAGTTCAAACCAATCATGGTTATGGAAGTGACAGTAACAATACACAAAGGCTAAAACCATGTCAGGGTAACTTTGTCATCATCACTACTTACACTACAAATTGCTATCCTTAGTAGGATATGCAGAAAATTAGTTGCATTCTTAAACATACTGTATACCATAATAATGTACACTCATCCCTAGACAAAATGATATATTTTTGACACTCAGGTATCTTCATCCATAGAAAAAAATAGTGATGGCAGTTTCAAGATCGAGAATATTTTTAGGGGGGTTGGGGTTTAAAAAACAATTTTCACTTCTCCAAATCCTTGACAGCAAAGAGTGTATGGAGGCTTATCCAAGGTAAGGATCCATGGTGTTTGGTTTTACTGCAGAAGTATAATAGCCCTGGGACTATAGAAGAGTGAATCAAAAAGATTGTGAAGACTCAAGAGTACTCATGGAAAGAATTCCTAGCCTTTCCTATCATTGGAAATTAGCTTGTGTGGAGAGTTGAAAATGGTTCAAAGATAAGATTGAGGGAAAACCCTTGGATGGGCTGCAATGACGACTATAGGTTGCCAGTACACATGGTTTTGTTTTTGGGGGAAAGAGGCTTTTAAAATCTTGGTCAGATAGTAGATCATGAGCTTTCTTCTATTTGGAGGAAGGTGTGGTTATCTGCTGATAGGATTGGCTAGAGGGGAAGATGTTGTTATTTGGGATTCTTTCACTACTAGCCTTGGTTCTAGCCATGTCAGTATAAGTGAGAAGGAAGACAACATCACTGGTCAAAAAATCCCACTGGGGAGTGTACTCCAAAGAGTGGTTATAAATCTTTTTTCTTTAAGGAAGTCTCGGAGGAACCATCATGGTGGTGGAAACCAGTGTGAAAGTTCAAATGCCCTTCAAAAGCTCATCATTTTATATGTCTGGTGCTTAATAATATAAATCTCTAACATGGGATAGCCTACAGAAGAGGAATAAACATGGCCCTAGCAGATGTCCCTTGTGTAAAGTGAATGAGGAGAGAATCATTGATCCTCCTCACTTATCCCAGTAATGATGCCTTCCCACCACCTGACATCCAATCAAAAAATTAGGAAGCTTCTTTTTGAAGCATCAAATAACATCAAATAAAAGATGAACATTTAGACAGTGATTGTATCATACTCAAACACATCACCAAGGATAATTATGTACATGAAATTTTCAAAGGGTAAAGAAAGTGCAGTTGACTAGGTAATACAAAAATCAACACCAATGTATATGTTAAGTAAAGTGTATGATTGAAAGGCTTAATAACATGTGCTAACATATTAACATTCATAAAAACATACAGATATAATTTCAAGTTAATGTTTGATTCAGTTCAAAGTAAAAATAATATTAACAAAATCTTCCACAACATGGCACAACGAGATTGACTAAATGAAAATCTCTTTATGAAACAATAGGCAACAACTATGGAAAAATAGAACATAAAAGTCCTTTCATTCTGATACCAAATGCCATCTCATACAAACACCCAAATTTCATACAGACTTATAGTTAATATGATTTAAATGTCCTGTAATCATAGAAGGTCCTTTTGAAGGTCAAATATGATATTGAAATGGTTGACCAAACAACCAAATTTCATACAGCCTTATAGTTCAATGTGATTTAAATTCCCTGTAATCATAAAAGGTCCTTTTGAAGGTCAAATATGATATTGAAATGATTAACGAAGGGGCAGAATATCCCGAGAACATATATATTCATTAAGGGACAAAGTCTCTAGACACATGCTTAATTATTATGCCCATGAGACTGTATGAAAAGAAATTAAAACAAAAATTTGTAAAATTCCAAAGACGAGTTGGAATTGGATGTCTTCATCAATTTTACATGTTTTCCAGGTTTTGTAATATTTTGGTCCCTGAAGGAAAATGTTACTCTAGATTGTAGCGTTGGTGAGAATTATATTGAATGAAGCCCTTCATACCAATGCCTAACAACCATACTCGATCTAAGCAGTCTGGGTGCAAGTATTGGTACAGGTTACCCTTGGTGTAGGTGTAGGTAAATGTACATATAAGCACAGTACCCAACAAAATGATCTTTTAAAAGGGAGTACCACAATTTTTAAGGATCCACACTTGGAAACAACGAAGTCTAAACGTTCTACCTCTTGGCTCTTTTCTGGTAATTTTTTCCATTTGATTTTGCTCAAAATCCGGTGACGAATGGTTGGATTTGCATATTTGAGTGGCTAAGCTTGTATAATCGAAGTGTCCCTGGGATTTTTCAGCATGATGAATTCATTTATGCATTCATAAACACAGTTTAAACAATATAAAATAACAATTTTGTCCAAATTTACATCATCGGATTCCGACCAAAAAAACCAAAATGTAGAACATTTAGCCAATGCCCTTGGAAACGACCACGATTTGAACCTGACCCTTTAAAACGGGAGGACCCAAACTATTAAAGAGACATACTTGGCAACAACCTAGACGTTGTTACAACTAAATTTCAACAAAACAAATAATGGGGGGGCATTCTAACCATATGAAATTCCCCTAATAAACTATTCACAACAAACTTTAACCCACCCACATACACAAATAAACAGGGTGCAAGTGCAGGTACTCCATGTCAGGTTTACTTAGATCATTTGCAACATTCTTGATAAAACTAAAATTCAACATTATAAGTTATGAGAACCTATTCTAACCACATGCATTCTCTCAGAAAGTATTCACAATAGACTGTCCCATAGAAATAACATAAGACATGAGCTTGTGATCTAACAACCATGTAGGGGATTTGTCAAATGCAGGTCTCAGGTACTATCCTCACTAGTCACAAATTATAACTACGCAGTCTAGTAGTAACTGATATTTCGGTAGGATACCTTTGAATCCCATTCCTAGGGTAATAGTAATTATCAAAGATACCATTAGTATTCTCGAGGGTCGGGGAAAATAGTGATTATCTAGGCTACCTACCCTTGAGAATCTAGTGGGCAGGCTATCATTTAAATCTCTGGGTCTATACTGATTATCATGGCTAATACCATTGGGATTTTTCTATTGGGAACCTATCTACTCAGAGATTGGATTTGTATTAATTTCACTTAATGATGCCAAGCCATAAATAAATATTAATTTATTAAAAAGAACCACAAAAACTGGGTCTTGGAAAATAATCAAAATTCGAAAAACCCAATTCATAAAATGTGAAATATAAGCTAGTTACCTCTTGCAGGGAGTGTCAAGGCTGGGTATATGGAGAAGATCAGAAAAAAAAACTTGCATATGGGGACAATCTATGCAAGCTTCCACCCAGCCCAATGCACTTCCGTAGCTTTGTTCCTGTCATAATTTTGTAAAATTTTATTGCATAACCAATTTCTGTTAAAGCTCCATTCGAACTCAGAACCAAAAAAAAGTTTACCTAGATGGAGGAAGTTGAAGGAGAATTCATTGAATCCTCGTGACTTGTTAAGTTTTCTTTGATTCAAATATATTTATGTATACCCCATAAATCTAACCACTTCCTTGCCCCAACTTTGCTTTATCTAGCTTGGTTGGAAGAAAGGCAACTAGATCTATACCACACAACAAATACTGGAAATTACTTTTTTCGTCTCTTTTTAGAAAAAAATTATATAACTAGCAAGGAAAATAGAATAGGAGTAATAATTTTTCTTGAGAACATAATTTGATTCATCTCTCCATGGTCTTTCAAGGTTTCAACATAGCCACTCCAAAGGCTGCCCCCTAGAGAAGTGGTGGGGATTTTCATGTGGTCCCTTTATCGACACCTCTGCTCTTTTAGGTCTCTGTCGTGAATGGACCACAAGAAGCATGCCCCTTATAATGAAGGTGAATGCCTCTACTACCCCAAGATCTTCTCCTTGAATGTCAAACTCAATGGGAATATGTACCATTCATCGCATTCTTCCCCTCAAGCTCTCTCCTTTAACAAATGCCAACATTTCATTAGACTCCTTAAGGAGGTGTTAAGCTACATTGTCTAAGCAAGAATGTCTCTTTTTCTCTGTGGAGATCATTTAAGCAATTGATCAAAGTCAATTTCCCTCAACTCCAACATTCCTCCCAGGTAGGAAGATTCATAGTAGAAAGCATTTACCATAGGTTCACTAATCAGATTTAGAATATGCCACACAATAATGAAAATATGTTATGTAAAAGGTTTTCATTCAAAATGTGTCAATAGTGCCAAAGAGTAAATAAATAAATACCAGCATTCAAATTGCATTCATCACTATCATTAAGTATAAAATTGTGATCATAGAGAAAGGTCACTCTTCTAAGGTCTTCAATTCCCTTACACTCAAAACAATTTTTCATCTCTTTAATGCAATCCATCAACTCCAGATTCATATTTCCATAATGCAAAGGGGTACCATGTCTAGGTCTACCTCCAAAACTTGTTATGGATCCCTTCATTCTTTCCTCTCCTGTTTCTTCTCTTGCAACTTTCACTTCTCCTTCATCTTCACTCTCATCAATCACATTTGATGTGATTCTTGTTCTATGGGATCTTCTATGGCATCCAATGTTGTTAACACTCTCAACATTTCTGCAACATCTTCACCAACATTTTCATTTCTAGGTCTTCCTCAACCTATTCATGTAGGAATATCCTCATCCCACCATTCTACATTGCAACTTCTGTCAAAATCGACATTTTGCTTCTCTCAAACAATTCTACCCAACCCCTTCACTATTTGCTAGAATTATCTTCAACCTTAGGCTTCCTCTGTTATGACACCAATTGATGCACACAACCTTATTGCTTTCTATCAGAGTGCATATAGCTAAAACTCATCTACATACACAAAATTCAAAAATTCATAAACAAAATTGAAAAATGACATCAAAAACACATCATCGATACGTATTCATTCAAAAGGCCATTTATCTTGGACCTTATTACAATTTCCAGAGTCTTTCCCACTACATAATCAACAACAACATTAGAACAAAAAAAGAGCCTACTTTGTTTCTGAAAAATACGTCATATATTTACAAAAAAATATTTACATCAACAAAACAAAATAGAGAAAGAATATATACAATGGAGCTTATATCCTTTTCTTATGCACTACAAAAACTAATATAAAATGAGGGTATGCAATCGTGAAATTTTGGCTGATCCTCCTTGCATCATGAAATTTTGTGCCTACTCATAACCAACCTGAATTCTAAATACTACTAAGATGGGGGGGTTGTTCTGCTTGAGACTTTGGGATAGGAAATTCATGGAACATGGGGCCCCTTTTGAAAATAATAGGATCAATGATGAGAGACCTAAGTTATCAAGTCAAGAGACTACTCAAGATGGAAGTCCTCACTCATACAAACCTGTTACAACTGGCACATGCTCGACACTAGTATGTAATGTTATCAACATTGAATTGAAAATCTTGTTGGGAAATCCCTTAGTGAACTCGTCACTCTGTTTGACATGAGGTGCAATATTAATTTCCCTTGGTTCATCTTCCTAGATCACACCTAAAACATATCCTTATAGACAACAAGGATTGGCCTTGAACTATGACAATCACCATAATATCGTTAAAGGTGAGAATGAAATTGGGTTTTGTAAAGAGGTTTCACTATGGTTTTGTGGAGAGTGCTTTGAGGATGAAAAGAAAAGGGATAACATGGGTACTAGTGGAGTAAATCCATACAATAAACAATTGAAAATAAAATGTGTTGAGAAGAAGAATAGGGATACCAAACTAATCCTCGGAGAAGATATCTATCTAGATTAAGTTTTGGAGTATCGACCTCTTTCCCTAGTTGGTAAATTCCATGGAAGATATATTTCAAAAACTTATGTTTGAAATAGGTTTAAGGACTCCTATATGACATATTTGTGTTACATGCCATCTTTTCATATGCATGCAAAAGGAAGGATCACCTTCCCTTTCAAATTATATAGAGATAGGGAGAAATATTTGCAAGGCAAATTGTTCTAGAGTAATAGTTTCTTAATTCTTCACTCGTGGAACCCATACATCAACCCAATGAAGGAGGCTTCAATGGATAAATTTGTATGGGTCAAACTTCCTAGCCTCCCCAATGAACTTTGGATGCCAAACATATGAGAGAAAAATTGAAACTCAATCAATTGATTTATTGAGATTAATGAATGAGCCAAACTGTAAGTGCAAGGGCTGATAGCGTGAATTTGTGTGGAGATCATTTTGAAGGAGGGATTATGGATATCATGGAGATTGTATATGGAAAATGTTACTTTATTCAAATATTAGACTACAAAAATGTTCCATTTCAATGTAATGCATGAAAAGAGTACATGAAGAAGGAATGCACCCTATTCCAACCTCAAGTTAAATGGAAGAAGGTTGGAAGCCCTAAATCATCAACTTTAAGGGTGAGGGGGGGGGGAATGAATGATAAGAATGGAATGAAGGGTGGTGGAAGCCCTAAAAAACTCTCATTAGATGAAACTGTAGAATACCAAGTTAAGGGTTTGCACTTGAATGATACTCGAGGATTACTTAATTCGACTCTTACTAACGNAAGTGAATGATAAGAATGGAGTGGAGGGTAGTGGAAGCCCTAAAAAACTCTCATTACATGAAACTGTAGAAGACCAATTTAAGGGTTTGGAATTAAATTATACTCGAGGATCATTTAATTCGACTCTTACTAATGTGGAAATTACAAATAAAATTGGAGAAGGACCATCAAGCCAATGCAACAACTAGTTAAAGGAACTTGTAGAAAGCATGTTATTTTCCCATAAACATTATTTGGATGCTTCAATTCTCAACTTGGCTCAAGATGAACAATTTTTTATCATGGAAATAATGAATCTAACCTACAAGGACTCACCTAAACTACTTGAATATTAAATTGTATCGATGATTGTGGAAAGTCTCCCAACCCCTACTATAAGCCTCTCAAGAACAAAAAATATGTTAACATGTATTTGGGAGTACGATGATTTCAAAGGAAATCATTGAGGAAGGATATATATCCAATTGTGTTCACTCACTGCCTCTAGTGATTCAATATCATAATCTATGTGTGGAAGAAAGAACCCTAGGTATCCTCTGAGATCTCCCATGAAGGCATATGTAGCCAAACTAGAACCTAACATTGAATCAGGGTTAGGATATTTGGAGAGTTAGTTGGGAGGGAGTAGGAAGCCTTGGAGGAAATCCCATATTTCTTGGAAAAATACAAAGTGGAATGTGAAATCCACTGTGGAAAACAAAAATCTATTTTGGGGTCGCTTAAAGCAAGGAATGCCTCAGGTAGGGTTACAAAATGATAGTCTTATCATTGAACATCAGGGATATGAGAAATTCCCTAAGGATAAGTGCTCTCGATAGGTTATTAGGTTTTCATAAGAAATACATCATTATTGTTTAGGAAACTATGGTATATAGTTCCATAGTGAATAGGATTTTGAAGGGGTTTTTAAACATTGGAAAATTGTGGTTCTTGATGCATAAGGTCACTTGGGTGGTCTCACCATGGAATGGAATAGGAAATCTCGTCTAAAGAAATGAAATCTACTTAAATATCTAGTGGATTGAATCATATTCATTAGAATTGAATAATATTATATTCGTGTTAAATGTTTATGGACCTCATAATAACAAGAAGATCATAATGATACATTTTTTGAAATGGAAGCTATTAAATGGAATGATGTGATATTGGGAGGCGATTTGAATTTAATTATAAAACATGTAGAGGTTTGGGATGATAGTGATGGAATGGATTAATTGGCAAGATATTTTACCCACTACAGAGAGGAAAGGAACCTTATTAACATTGAACTAGTAAAATTGTCACCCACTCAGAGAAACATCAAATTGAGTGAAGATGGGATCTCCATGAGATGTTTTGTTGGTTTTTGGTGAGAGAAGACATTGTTGGGTTTGTAGATAAATTTATAAAATGGGTATCACAAATGACTGATTTGACCATTATTCCATCTTTTTGCAAATATAAGTCGGGGATAAAAATCCACCAAAACCCCAAAAATTGATTTCTGACTAGTTGTTGAATAAGAATCTTAAAATATTGTTAAAAAGGAATAGGTCAGATTTGATTCATTGTTAAATGAAACAACTATGTGCCAGTGCAAAAAGAATCTATAGAAGATTAAAAAAGCTATAGTTGAAAGGGGTAAAGAAAAACATAGTAATTATATAGAGGACTTGGTATCTATATAAAGAAACATTGAGCATATTTATCTAAATAACAACATTGGGGTGTTTGTAGAACATGAGATACATGAACTAAATTTGGTGGAGTATGCCAAACAAGTTATTTTAGATTGGGGAACAATATAGTGGAGGTGGAAAAGTAGGCTCACCTGTCTAGAGCAAAGGGACGGGAATATGAAGTTCTTCCACAACCATGCCAACACGAGGAAATCCTCCAATGCAATTTGGAAAATTAGCAAGGTAGATGGAACTAGGGTTTGAAAGTTTCAGGAGAATGGTGAGGAAGGGGTATATCTTCTCAAAACTTTGTTCAACAACCCTGATGGGATCATTGATGCAAAAATTATAAAATTGTCAGCATGCTTTCCAACATTTGGTGTTTTCTCCTTTCATCGTTGTCTCATGCACGGTCATAATATTAGGGTTATAACTTTTTCTTCAAGAGGATAATCTTTGGATGGTGTAGACTCAAGGGCCCTTTTCACTAGTTCAAGATCAAATGGGAGCTCTATGGAAGTTGGGAATGGTCAACATGGATGCCACTATTATCCTCCACATTCACAATGAATTCCAAGCTCAAGACATCACTAATCACCCTAAGGAATTTTATGAGAATACAGAGAAGTAAATTCAACAACTTACCATTCTCTTCGTGAGATCTCTCTCTTGATCGGTGCCCTCCGTGAGATCTCTCTCTTGGTCGGTTCCCTCCACGAGATATATCTCTCGGTGCCCCTCGCAAGCTCTCTCCCAGTGCCCTCCGTGCACTCTCTCTAACCTTGCAGCTTGTGAGCTCTATCCCTATGCCCTTTGCAAGCTCTCTGTAACCACGATCTCAAGCTCGATATCTCTTCCTGTGAATGGGTGAGATTTAATGAATGGGCGTGAGCATAAAAGTAGTTTCTTGGCATAGAGGAATTATGAATATGAGACTTTTGTTTGCACGATGTTGTTTTATGGAACGTTTAACTACAACCTTGTGGTTATTTCCTTCTCAACCATTGCTAGCAAGGTGTTGCACAATGGAGTTTTAGAGAGTGATTTAAGAGTCTCTTTCTCCTAATAATTTATTTCTTAAGACATTACCTCTTGACTCGGTTGATTATATCCAAGAACATTTCTTCTAAATAATGGTATGACGCTCTTTTTCAATACATTAGGTCTCAACTTAATTGATAATATGCAAGGACATCTTAATTGATTATTCCAAATAATGTTATAATATAAGATTGAAGGTTGGTAATATATATTTCATAGTTTTGTTCATTATAGTTATGATTAAATAACAATAAAAAATATATGAGATTACTTTTTAAGGGGAATAAGTTTTTGGAGAATTATGTCAATAATTATGCTTGGAGAATTAGCAAAATATCTAATAATTAAGTTGAATCTTTGGCCATTCGACTACAAGATTGGATAATAAAGAATGAAGGAAAGAGAAGATTATAATGATTGGAGATTTGATCATAGTCATACGTCACTTGGTCTACAAATATCTCTCTAAAGACCCTCATCTCAATAGATTTTTGTGTCACACCTTGTTAGAAGAATTTTTTAAGGAAGTTAAATTATTTCATGTCCTCAAAGACATTAATCAATTAGTATATGTAATGGTCGATAAGGATTTATCTTTATCTCTTGGCTGTATATGGAAAAATAGGGAGGAAGAGGCAGTTTGCAACCTCCCTTATTCTTATCACCCCCCTTATTATTAAATGACCATTATAAAAATCCTAATAAGTGGTATCACATATACAACATGCATTTGCAAAGGAATATATGGGTACTCTATCATGTTATTTGTTATATCTTGTACGAGTCATTATTTATTAGCCCTGGTAGGATGGGATGGTGCAAAGCGAGTGGGATTTTTCTACATTTTCAAATGGGAATATCGAAGTTTCATATACGTATTTGGAGGAGTGGTCTTCTTCTTACCATTATCCTTTTGTTTCTTCCGATTGGAAGGTATGGTTTTAGATAGAAGGTTGGTTTTGGAAGTGTGTCATGTGAGGACTCTAGGAGCATTGTTGTGTGAAGACTTGTAGGTTTGGTTTTGGGAACAAGGAATCTAGGGTTCATTTGCATGCAACATTATAACCTTAAACATCAATATCAAGTACTATTTTAGTTATATTTTGATGGATTATTGAAGTGTTTTAGATGGTTGACATAGATTTCATGTGCCCTCATTGTTCTCTTTCATCATAGAAAATATAAATGACAACAGACATAATGGGAACCAAACTCACAATCATTGAATAAGGGAAACATAGAAGAAAAATTACACTTGTTTATTAGCAACAATACTCATAGATTTGGGCCTGTTATACAATGGTGATGGGTCATCTAGATACCAGGAGAAGTAAACTTTGTTGTTGTTGTAATAACTATTAGAATCACCTATTAGCCACCCGGGATAGCCTTCCAATCCATGATTTGAGCTGCCAAGGGAGTTTTGTGCCTTCCTATATATGTAAAATGCGCTCAACAAGGTTCACGAACTCCCCCTCCTTTAGATATTGACCCAGCAATGAAAATTCATTCACCAACAAGCTAAGTCGAACCCCCAATCAATGTGTCACTACCCAGTAAGGCGAAACTCGTCCCCTAAACCCAAAATCCATCTTCTATGAACAAGAACTTGGGCCCTGTAATTTGGAATACATCCATAAATGGAGTTTATCTATTCCCACAAGAGATTCACCCTTCTATCTTCAAGTAATGTGTTCCCAAAATCATAGAAAATGGTTGGGGATAAGGACCCACAATTTTCTAAAGAAAACTCGACCTCCTTTATTATGGCAGAGATATCTGATTTGTTGTGACCATGATAGCACTCGGGTTACAATAAGATCAACCTCCAGGTTAAGAACACCACCATCAAGAAATACAAACCCATGCAAATGAAGGTGCACCCAGTCTGGAGAGGAATAGTGTCGCCACAAGTAGACTCAGCCTATGAATAAGAAAACAATCCCCTAGTGAATACTCAACAATCGAGAGTCTCTGCGGTCTTGATAACCACTAAAACCAAACCCTTGTTCCCCTCATAGATAGCTTCCTTGCGCAGAGGTATGGTCTCGGTCTCCGATAAGATATGGTCCAAATAACCCCTAGTCCTAGTCTAGATCTGAAAAAGGGGATTTTTTTAAATGTTTTATTATATTTTGTTTTTTATTTAATACATAGTTTGGCATATGCAGTTTTATTTTGTTTTTTTTAATGTTTTATTTTTTATTTTTTATTTAATATATATATATATATATATATATAATTTATTATTATTATTTATTAAATTAATAATAACAACATTTTAAGAAGATCCCTCTAGCTAAGAAATCAAGGGTGCATTGTTATGCGACTAAAACATCTACTATAGATGGTTCTCAAAGTAGGATTTTCCCCAATTTGGGAGTAATATAATGAATGTAGTCTAGATTCCTTTGGTCTAGAAGCCTCTAGTGGGGTGTACTATGTATTATTACATGTATAAAATTTAGTATAGAAAGTTCTAAAAATCGACTTTCCCCTGGTATAGAAGTATCACAATGGAATGTGGCTGAAAAAAAACAATATACAAATATCATCTTCAATGAAAATCCATGAATAGGGTGTATGTATTTTTCCAAATATTCTTAGAGCTTACATATAGACCCAACTACATCAAACAACCCATTTATTGAGGCCCAATTGCTAGACCCAATTGCATATTGGCTTGCATAGGTGAGACAACCATGAGGGTCAAAACATGTTTATTAAGGATTTAAAATTTAGTATGAGAAATGTCACCCCCCTCACTTTACCATCAAATCAAGATCCCATTGACATATTAACACATATTAACACAACATTTTCCTAACTTAAAATAAATTATACTAGATAGAGAGATAAGGGTGGATATATTACACAACATTTGCAACAAGAAATGTAGGAAATTGTAATGAAATGGGTGGATGAAGAATCTCATTTTTATTAAGTACCTCCTAGTAAGGTCTCCCAAACATCACTTCACATGTGACATGGCATGAGTAAATCCTCATAGATTCAAGGACACAAAACATATATAAATTTTTAGAAAGTCTAATTGATATAGATATATGAAGAAAAAAACATAAGAGTAAGTGTTTGTAGTAAAGAATGAAGGATGAAATGAATGTTTACCATAGCCTTTATTTTAAGCATCTATAACATCATGGTATGACATCACGATGACCACTTTTATGTCATATCCTTATCAAAATCAGATATGTTAGTTTCATGAAGTCACTTCATTCCCCCTAGAGGGGCATCAGGTACAATTGTCCTATTTGAGAAGGAAAACCCAATATCAATGGCCTCTACTCCTTCCTTCAAGATAGGACAAGGTTCCCCAATCAACTCTTTTAGGAAGACTATATCAATTTTTTTTTAATTCAATGGTTTTTTATTTTCCTTAGTAGGAGAAACTTCATCATCTAACATTGGTTGCTTAGTAAAATTTCGATTTTTTTATTTGGATTTGGTCCCTTTTTCCCTTGAAGGATGAGGTCATGCATGGGGATAAATATCATGTATATGTCATGTAAGTTGATGAATTCAACACTATAATGTAAGCATTTTTTGTAGTTGAAGACTTTTTTTAACCAACTCCTTGAAGGACATTTGTTTGGAAGTTGAAAGAACCTCATGTTATAACATTATTTGGTTTCCAGTGACCATGGATTTTACCTCATACCCAAATTATTCCTTTGATAAATTCACTGGTACCCATGTGTTTCCTTTAAGAAAGGCAAGGTGTCTTCCAAAAATTGTAAAAAGTAAAAAATCAACATTAATTATGCACTCCTAAGCAGGGTTTACAAGATCTGTGTAGCTATAAAACCCTAATTATTATTGCCAACAAACTTAACCAACTTGTGATAATATAAATTGGGTTCAAATGTTGGAGAAAGGGAACCAATCATTCTAGTACCCTTATGCTGGAGCATTATCTTGAGAATTTAGCCTTGGATTTTTATGACTAGTTCCTTTTGTAGAAACCTTTGTTTTTGGGATTGAATCTCTTTCTTAGACTTTGGTATTTAAATCCTTGATGATTTTCCAATGCACATATGGCAAGGAATTTGAAGCAAAGTTGAAGTCTATATGTAGTCCAAGTAGGAGGAGCTTGAACTCTACTGACAAAGGTGCCAACAACATATCATGTTGAAGCACTTCTTTAAAATTTAGAGATCAATATTATTTTAGAGATCAACCACTTTGCAATGCATCACAATTTTATTTGCAATGATCAAAGAGGACCAAGGAGGGAGACAAGTGTCCAAGGAAGGAGGGCCACCTACGGATGAACCATAGAGTACCACCTATCAACAACAAAGTCAAAAGGTGATAGGTGTACAAGATCCCAATAGGGACAAGGTAGGCATATCCATACTCATTAAGAAATCTCATAAAAATGATACAATGGTATGCATGGAATAAGGGAGCCAAGTGAATGAGAAAAAATGGGGTCTAAATATAGTACAACATGGGGATGGAAAATATGTGCCAAATTATAATACAGTGATATGAACAATCCTACATAGAAATTCCTAGAACAATGGGGTCAGGTCCAACATAGAAGCATCATGACTGCAAATAATACAAATACATAGGAATTGATTCCCTACCCTGAGGGGGAGAGGGAAGGAATAAACCTAAGAAGACCTGATGAACATGAAACAAATTGAGAAGCCCCACGAAACAATAAAGGGGATCCAAAGATCTCAAATGAGACAGTAGAATGGAGGCTCATACCAATGGCTCTAATAATAGTTGAATCAAGCCAATCAAATCTAAGGAATCACATTTGAGGTTGGATCACTGTAGTATATTTGAATATCAATAGTGCGATAATGATTTGGAGTTGAACATTTGATATACTACCAAGTATGACATAAATAAGGACTGTCTCATCATACTAGTCCAAGGAAACTCATCAAGGAGGAGGATGGGGACCAACATACATAAAATTGCAGCTATATATATGGAGTCAAACAATGAGGCTAGAAAATGTGGGGGGATACATGAAGGGAAACCACTTCTTGAGGACTAATATTTCTAATACATGTCTAAGAGAATAGCACAATCAACTAAATAAACCATTAAGTGTATGAATATCCATCTTGTCACATGAAGCACATGTGAGTATGATTCTAGGTGTAGTGGTCTAGGTGGCCATATCTTGTCTAGAGTTATTAGTGCCCCTATTCTTCATATCTTTACCCCATTTGTCAACTCCTTTCCAACTTTGGTAAGGGACAATTGGAACTATGTGGAAGATACAAGGGTAGTACCCATTGGTTGGACAAGGATCCATACCAAATGAGGAGTTGAAATGTAGGGCATAGGAGCGATGGGAATATACAAGTACCATACATGGATGCCCAAGTTAACATTACATAAACTCAACGTGGCCATCATGAGTGTTCTAACTAATCCTATATGGGGGGATAAGAAAGGCACTTGAGAAAAAGGAGTCCTAAGAGGGGTGCAATAGGTGCCTCAATTACAATTTGGTGCATGAAACCTCGAGGTTGGATGTGTATTACGAGGATTTCCATATAGAACCTCAACATGCAACAAAAAATTCAATTTACTTTGTGAAGTTCTTACCACCCTCCATACTTTCCCAAACAATTATATAAATAGATTTGGATTTGCAACTATCATACCACTATTGGATTTGGTGTCATTGAAACCCTCATGGGTTAAGGATGACCTTGAAGATTATTTCATGGGATATGTAATGATTTTTAGATTCACTCGTTGTTGGCCAATGCTAAAGGCTCTTTAAAATTGGGTCTAATTCTTGAGTTCATTAATATTGAACATTTTTTTTGTGAGTTGTATTCAAATGGAACACTACTTTTGTAGGTAAATCAATATGGTTAGGGTGAAAAATTACATATTCGTAGGTGTAGTATTGTAGGACAAAAAATTACATAACCATAGGTGACATGGATCATTCAATTATCTAAGAACTTATGCTAGCACTCAAGGATAAAAATTCAAAGTGTTATTACTCTCATTATTATGCACATACTTTTCCTACCAAAACTTAATGAAAAATTTCCTCAAAACCATTATGCATACCAACATCTACTCTATTATTTATCTCTTATTGCAAAAATTAAAATATGATCACACTCTCAAATGAATGTTCTCCCTCATGATCTATGCTTGATATTGGAAAATTTGTTTTGTCAACCATGGAATCTTCAAAATATGGAGACAAAATCGGAGATAGGTGACACATATACAAATCATTTTCAATTGTGTGTGCTTCTTTTTGTTCCAAATCTACAATTTCAATTCCTTTCTACTTCAATTTCAATCGCAGCCATCTACTCACTTCATGTCTAAAAGCTAAAGCTCATAATGCTTCTCATGCAAATAACTGCATAAATTAGAAACCAACTTGGCTGAAGGACTCTAAGATTGGTCACCATTAGGTGGAACCAATCTTGGATCAATATTATCCTTGGCCTCTTGATTATGTAAATGTTATAGTTCCACCTTCCAAGTGCACTAGAATTGTTCTTGACATTGTTTACGAAAGTGTAGAAAAGTGCGTTGTGAAGGATACATCCTCCTTACATTAATTAGTCAAAAGAGGTCGCAAAAATTCTTTTAAGGCATACATAAATTCATAATGGATGGTAAAATATCTCTCTATGGGCATGATTGGTGGTCAAAAAAGAGCATTGAGATCTTGCAAAAGGATCTTCTATCCTCTTAACCTTATTTGCTTCAAAAGTGGAATTCATTAAGAAGAAATTGGTATCTTTAAAGGAGCCTACAATGGAGCAGTACATAATTCTTGAGTACCCACTATAGAGCATTGGCATAAAGTATTCAAAGGGATTAAAAAATAATGAAAAAGTTCAAAAAAGATCATATTTAGCCCCATACACCCTTCGTTGATTGAGATAAAGGGCCACACATATTATTTTTGTCTAACCCTTCGTCTATAATTTCCAATTTTTAATGGATTTTTACTTGGATCAATCATTATAACTTTTATTATGTCAAAGTCATTTATTTATTATGGTCATATCCACAATGATTTTTACATCTAAACTACCAATCAATTTGCACAAACCACATGTGTGCAACAATTGTTGTCTATCCCATCCCATGTGTCAGTTTATGTTTGCATCATGTGGAAATGGTTTGAATGCAAGATTTTCTTTGTCTGCTTATTGGGTTTCTTCCTCATTGATGGTGTTCATTGATGAGGGTCTATAATATGGAACTTCCAATTCAACCACCACAATGGCATACACCAACCCCACATAATGAGCACTAGTGAATGTGTCCAACATTGAAACTTCTTCAATATGTGCTTGTATGCATCAAAATTAACATGGTTAGACTAGACACATGCCTTGATGGTATGGGAGGGTTTCAAGACTCAAGGATGTATGTTGTCCCAACCACATAATATTTGAGATCGTCCATGTTTGCAACAATGTTCATAATGGGCATCTCATTGTCAAATTTCGTTGTTTCCATCTGTAGAATTGTTGTTGGAACTCTCTTGAAATGTCATGCAACTTCAAATTCAACCACCAAAAGTGTCATGCACTGACCCTGCATAGTGAACGGTGAATGGGGCAACGTTGAAATTTTTTCAATATGTGCTTGTATGCATTGAAATTTGACATGGTTAAACTAGATACATGCCTTGACGGTATGGGAGGGTTTCAAGACTCAAGGATGTATGATGTCATACAAAAACATTTTGAAAAAAATTCAACATTGGCCCCATTCACAGGTCACCATTTCCCATCATGTACTCTAGCCCTAGTACAATGTCTTTTAATAGTTGTTTCCTTTAAAATTTGACTGATCATAAAATTAAAATGAAACGAGAGGAGTCCTAGTACAATGTATTTTAATAGTTGTACTCTAGCCGAGAAAACCCGCAAACCCTTTTTGAATTGTCGTTATTATAGCAAACTTGTCGCAACATCCATAAAATGCAACATATTTATAGATTTTATAACGTCGCAATTCCGACTATTATTGACGAAATCAAAGTTGACTTGGTCAAAATATTAGGTGACCATTGGAGGGGGGAAACCTAGTTTCCACAATGTCGCAAAGACCCGCAAACCCTTTTTGAAGCATCGTTATTAAAGAAAACTTGTCACAACATCCGTCAAATGCAACATATTTATATATCCTCCTTGTAAAACCTGCAAACCCTTTTTGAAGCGTCGTTATTATAGAAAACTTGTCACAACATCCATCAAATGAAACATATTTATAGATTTTATAATGTTTCAATTCCGACACTAAAAAAACCTAAGTGAATGTTAGTATTTTGACTTGGTCAACATACTAAGGTGACTGTTGGAGAGGGAAATCCTAGTTTCCAAAATGTCGCAATTGAGACAACAAGCTTCACAAACGTGGCAAGAGAGACGTCTATGTCACAAACTTGGAAAGAGAGACGACTAGGTGGAAAATGTGGCAAGAGAGACATTAACGTGGAAAGAAAGATGACAATGTGGAAAGAGAGACCTCAATGTGGCAATACCGACGTTATCGGGCAATATGATTTTTTTTTTTTAATTTCCTCTATTTTGCGACAATATGGATAATTTTGTCCATAACGCCGCAAATAGAATGTCAGAATTTTTACAATATGTACTAGTGATCCTTTGTAATGTAGCATTATTTTATTCTTTTTCAAGCTTTCCAAAATTATTGGAAAAGACAAATATATATATATATATATACCCCAAAAAGAGGAAGGGAAAAGTATTTTCTTTTTATTGGCAACACAATGAGTCACCCTTGGACAAAGCACATATTTCCAGTTGTTAATCAAGCTATGGGATTTAATATGACCTTAGGAAGTTGTTCTCTCTACATAGATATGTTTCCTCCTCTGTTTGGTTATCCTTCCAAACATATGGAGAGTTTGTGTTGCCTCCTACATCATGAGCTTATGTCAATTACATGCTCCTTGAGTCTCATCATTTGTCGTGCTTTTTTCCAACGGAAGTTTTACTAAAATTGAGTCGGACCTTCTACAGTTTGTCTCTTGTCCTCATGCTCGACCACCCAAAAATACCAATCAAGTCCTTATTCAAAATCAATGAAGTTCTCTTCTTGATCACCGAGATCCTCTTGTTTGTTACCGACGAGTTGTTGAAGACTTCTGGGTAGTGAAGTCGTACACTGATATTAAACTCCTACCCAAGTTTTTAAGATCTTGAAGTTGTTTCCCAAGCTCTGAAGACTTCATCTCCTACCATCAGACATCGTTAGTTTCTATAAGATGGATACTATAAATGTATATCTTTTGATTTTGAGATGTAAATCCATTGTGTATTTCTCACGGCTACACTTTAAATAGTTATATGACATGGATATGCAGTTTATTTGATTGGCATCAATGATTTTATTTTATCTCGAGCATGGGTATGCCCACCTCGGTGAGACAAATTATTATTTTACAGATGACACCTCTTGAACTCTGGTCTCTGGGCTCACACGCTCCATACGTTGGTGAATATTTGTAATTTATTTCAGCCATCAGATGTTCTTCTGACCTCACACATTAGGGGGCATCTTTTATAACCCTAAAATTGCACCAGACATGCACACCTAGCATCATGCCATCTTACTTTCTATCTTTTCCAAGCCATCATTTGAAAATCTCTTCTAAAAAACATATTTTTGAATATGTATGCACCCTGCACCACTACAGCCTACGTACACATGCCTTCTACACCATTACAACCCGCGTATACTTACAAAAAGCACAAAAAATAAAAAATTGCAAAGGGATATAGATTTTCGGCAATTACCTAACCATTTGACCACCCATAGCTGAGCACCCAACTGAATAACTATCTTTTGGGCCTATAAAAGAAGGTGTTGGGGTCCCATTCCTACAAGAAGCATGAGAGAAAAGAAACTCTACCCATTTCAGTATTCCCCCTTTGCCCCAATATTTTTCAACCACATTGTGAGTTTGAGCCAGAATTCCCTTTTCCTCCATTGCAAGCCCTTGCCATTTCCCTAGAGAGAACTAAAGAGGAGAAGAATACATGGAAGCAGTTGGTGCATTGTGAAGAGGATCCCAGGATCAAGTTTGAGGAGCACTTTCTGGTCTCATATTGTAAGCAACTTTGTGGAATTAATATAAATAAATACATTTTCCGTCCTGCCAAATGATGTCTTCAATATTCATGATTTTATTTGTGTATTTTTTTATGATATCTAACCCACTAATCCATATATAGAATGAATGCTTGTAGTTTCGTGTTTTTATTTTGGTGAATGCAGGTTGGCCTTGGGAGGATATCTGCAGTCGAGAAACAACTGAATGCAAAGGGATCGACACTGGATGTTGATTTTAAGGTAAGATTACCATATCCTTATACTTTGTTTTTTTATGTATGATTGTGGGGTAATGACGGGATAGTTGTTAAAAGTAGGAGACTTTAGATGGTTAGCTCTTCCTGCACTTCAAAACCCTAGTGTAGTTCGTAGGGGGTTTTGTTAAGAACCAAACTTCAATATAGCATAGAAAAACCTCAGGAAAAGTAATCAACGCCTTGAAAAAGAGATAATTTCAGATAATAAGCCTCTTCGAGGGGGAAACCTCCTTTTACCCCACTTAAATGTTCAAGTACAATATGATTCAAAATGAAAATGTCTCCTTGGTATATATAGGAGACTAGG
>SNQJ01S0016169.1:176336-186553 GCA_010110895.2 Picea sitchensis
CCATGTAGCTTTACACTTAAAATCCTGAACCCCAGGAGTTAGGCCTGTGGGATATAACTTTTTCTTTGGAATAGACACAATCTTGGGGATATGAGTTTCCTTCTTCCATGAATTTGAATCTGTTAAACATTGTTTGGACATAATGAGGTTATTTTATTTGAAAATTCTTTACACTTGTCATAAAACATTGCATTTGATGCCTTAGAATACAATAGTAGGAGATGTTAATGAGGTGAAAAACTATGTGAAAGTCTTGATTGATCGATTGATTTCATTGCCCCCATTTCTATTCATCTATGCTATGTTGTCTATTTTGTTTTTATCATTATATTCTCTCTACGATGTATTTATCATTCTTTTCTCTCTTATTGCAGGCTTAGTCTCAGATGGACAAAGGCAGACCGGTACAGGGAAGATGTAGAGGCCGCAATCCATGCCTTTGTTGGTGCGCAGAGGATCGATCTATGAAGTGGGTCATTCTTGGGTTTAAAAGGTGCAGTGGAATCAATGTCAAATATGTCACTGATGGTCATGGAAATACAGGTCAACATCTATGGTTCTCAGTCCAGAATTGAGGAATCACGAAACTGGCATCGAAAAATGTTCAAAGACACTGCCACCTGTGTTGAGATTCAAGCCAAGAATCAACGCCACTGATAGGGTTAAGGTTTGGGAACCCATTAGGGTCTGAGGATTTGCTAACTTTGGCAGCCTTAGGAGTCATGGTGCCTCGGTCTTGGCATTGGTAGAGGGTGCAACAAGAGATTCAACCATTGTTGGCTGAGCTCGGAAACTCGAAAACCCTAAATGCACAAAGTCCTCGAAGAGGCGACTGTTATATGTTGAAGAGATCTAGATTTATTACCAGCATGTGCATGCAACAACTATAATTGTTGACGTAAATATTGGTTCTCACTATCTAATTGGGTTTCCTTCTTCCTCAGTCTTTCATTTTCCCCTAGAAGTAGTTGATTCATTGCTGTAAACTTTCCATTCCTAGATAGAAGTCGAGATGCTTATTTCCGTTGCTTGTCATGACATCTCTATTTTGGTTAATGTTCAGTTGATCTACAAGGTGCTAACCAAGCTTAGGGGCTCAAAGTTGGTCCTGCGAGCTATGTTTTTTTTTTAAAGTTGCAAGTAATAAATCTTATGTAAAAGAGGAAAGGATATGACCTCCTACAATGCTACCTTGCACAAGGGTTCAATCATGAGCTGTTGAGGTCCCAAAATCATTGGCATCCATAGAAAAAAAAACTCTATCATCATACGTTGGTTGTTTGAGTATCCTTGGGTANNNNATTTAATTGATAGTGACATATTTTTATGAAATTCTCTTCAATTACTGAGAATGAATAAATTTGTCAATAGTGTTTTTTATTTTTCAGGTCTGTGAAAGTGGGGTGCTAATATTTCCCCCACCAGGGTTCAAGTTTCACCCCTAACATGCTGGTGCTCACAGTTTTGGATATATGTTAGTTTTATATGGCTTAGGTTTCTTGTGCACATACATCACCTTTTGTTTTCTTTATTTATATTTATATGTGTGTGTGTGTATATATATATATTGTTCATTATATTAAAAAAAATCACTCCGTACAAGTGAGGCTTCTTACAGGCTTGAAGCTTTTATAGGTGAGGCTTCTTATAGGTTTGAAGGTGACCATGCCTCCATCAATCTTACAACAATTTCTAAGGTTTTTTAGTTTATTTCTGGGTCGATTCTAAGTAGGTGGGTAGGCCCTTGGCCCCAGATTGTGAACTACAGCTCTGATACCATGTGTAGGGACTTGAATTTAAGTAAGACTAAAAATTTCATACAATTAAACATAAATTACTTTCAATTCCTAAGTAATTCAATAATCATCATATAAGCATATAATATTCAACGGAAAATTTAATTTATCCACAACATGAATTAAATTTACGAACATCATGCTAATAATTTACATAATCATCACATAACTCAGAAAATTCATAAATAAAATACCTCTTTCTGATGCTAAACTCTTGCTTATCTGGTTGTCCTCCCTGTTGCCTTTCCCAAACTACTACTTTGACCAGACCCTACCCAAACCGACTAACCACCCAGCCAGCTAGGAGCAGCCTATTCGGCTCCCTAGCTCCAGGATACCGTAAGGAATCCTGGCCCCTGTGCCCAAAACTCCTAGCAACCCGGTGCCCCCTACAATGGTTCACCAAAACTTCCAGACCAAACTCCCAACACCAGAAAAATATGAAAACTAGAAATACAGTCCTCTCCTCCAAAATAAGTCTTCCTCCCCCAATTTTCCATAATGGTCTCCCATAGGACTCTTCCTCGTCATATCTCCCCCCATCCACCGACTCCCTATCCTCCATTAATTACCTTATCCCATGCCTTTATTATCTTATCCTTCATTTATTGCTTCATCCCCCCCCTGCATACGTAAAGTCTTATTATTAATAATTTAAAGTTATTAAGCTCCTTTAATTTATTACTCAAATATTTAATGAGTCAATTAATTAATTAATTAATTAATCATCAACAGATATGAACAATTAATTAATAATTAATTAATTATTTATTATTATTAAGAAATAATTATTGTTTAACTAAAACATATTAGGACAGTCAAATTATCTAATTAATTATACTTAATAAACCCTATGCACTATTTAACCAGGGTTGTTACATGTGGTTTATCCTTCCAACATGTTCTAGAGTATGTATCAAGTGTTTCTATGGTGTCGTTCGTAGTGAGACATATGAAAAAAGTAAATGTGACATTTATGACACTTGTGACAAAAGTGTGACACTTGCGATAATCAAAATGTGACATTATCGAAGTGAGGAATTTTGACATGTGAAAGACACTTCTTCACTTGAAGGGATGATACTTGTCTCACTAAGACATGATTTTGAACCCCTTGTAGGGTTACCTTTCTTCGTTCTTCATCTTCACACTCTAAAGTTTTATTGTAATAGTCCAACTTGGTTTTATGGGAAGCCAACCAGTCCATGCCAATCAATAGGTCATAAGATCCTAAATGGAGCATGTTTAGGGTATCTTGGGTGGGTAATCCATTCATAATGAATTGGCATGTTGGTATGACCTCTGTTACTTTTCTTTTGGTTCCAATGGCTAGTTGTACCAACCATGATTTAACATTCTTAACTTGTTACAAACTACATTTCTCAACAGTTTGAGGCGATAAATAAATCAAATTAGAACTGGGGTCAATTAAAATGGAAACTAGATGGTTGGAAATCATACCTTCCATCTTCAAAAAATAAACCCAACAATTTCGTGAGTAATCATCAATAAAAGTAACAAAATATGATGACTTACCCAAACTCTTTGTCTGCATAAGGCCAAAAATGTCTGAGTGAACTAACTGAAGTGGATAATGGGCCCTCCATGCATTTCCTTTTGAAAATTTTTCTCTTTCATGTTTTCCTTTAGCACATCCTTCACAAATATCCTTTGGTTCTTGAACCTTAGGCAAACCATAAACTAATTATTTTGATGTTAGAAGTTTCAGACTATGAAAATTCAAATGTCCATACCTGAGATGCCACAACAAACTTTTTCTTCATATGCCATATTGACAAGATGGTTTTTATGTTCTCCAAACATCAATGTAAACATCCTATTATTTGAAATAGGCACACCTATAACCACCCTATTGATTCTATTCTTATCATAAATTGTACATTGTTGATTTTCAAACACCACCTTATATTTTTTCTCGCATAATTGGCCAACACTTAATAAATTATGCTTTAATTGTGGAGTGTAATAAATTTATTTAACACTTTTCATACCTTCTTTAGTATGGACTTCCATAGCTCCTTTTGCAGAAACCTCCAATTCTTTTTCATCACCCAGCTTGATCTTGGATTTGAAACTCTCATCCATTGTAGAAAATAGATCCTTATTTCTTGACATGTAGTTAGAACACCCTGAATCTAAATACCAAATATCTTTAGTTCCATTTTCAGCTTTGTCATAATATAAAAAAAAAATGTCTAGAGAGGCTTCATCACCTTCTTGAGAAAAATTAACACCTTTGTTATTATCACCTTCTTTTAATCTACAATCCCTTTCAAAGTGACCATGCCTTTTACAATAATAACACTGGATATTTCTTTGATCAAATTTGCATCTGCCTCTTCCTCTTGAACCACCTCTTACTCTTGGATAATTCTTATTTTGACCTCTACCTTGGCTTTGGTTTGTTTTGATGCTAGTGATGACATCTTCATTCTTTGTAATTTGCAATTTTGAAGAATAATATTTCTTGCCACTTTCTCCAAATGAATTTATCAATCATTCTTCATGAGACATAAGAGATCCAACTATGTGATCAAATTGAAGAGAAGACAAATCCTTGTTTTCTTCAATGATTATGGAAACATGGTTCCACCTTGGTGATAGAGACCTCAACACATTTTTAATCAAAACCTCTTTGTCCACAATTTCTCCAAGAGTAGCCATCTTATTGAATACATCTTTTACTCTCACACAATAATCACTTACAATTTCATCTTCTTTCATCTTCAAATTCTCCAATTCTCTTTTCAATGTTTGTAGCTTGACAACTTTGACTTGATGACTACCTTGGTAAGCTTCTTGTAGAGTCTTCTAGGCATCCTTTGTTTTCTTTGCACCTGCAATTCTTGGAAACAAGATTTTATCCAGAGCAATTTGAATATGAAATAAAGCTTGAGCATTCTTCTTTCTAGATTCTTTCTTAGCTACTCTATCATTTGCAGTAAGAGTGGTCCAATCTTCTGGCTCTGAATAACCCGTTTGTACAATATCCCATAGATCTTTCCCTATCAAAAATGTCATCATCTTGATGCACCAATAATCATAATCACTTCCATTAAATTATGAAATGGGAAAGGAATTAGAGTTTGCTATGATTACCCTAAAACACCAACCATCTCTGATACCAAATGAAGGACCTATGCAGGCCTAAATATGGAATAGATAATCATTCAATTAGAATAGAATAACAATATACTAAATACTAAATGATTAAATCACAATATCATAGAAAGAAGAAATAATTATTATTCAGGTAATTGTACAAAAAGGTTTTGTTTAGCTGTGATCAACCTTGATCTTTATAAAAATACATAGCCTCATAGAAAAAATAGTTAGCTACTCTTGATTGAAGGCTTACAACAATTTATTTTAGAAAATTACTCATGCATTTTACATGCATTATTTAGTCAGAAAGTTTATATCTGAACACTAATAGACAAAAAAGAAAACTGCAAATGGATTGCATCATGTTAGATGAATGACAAGAATGCATCAATTATCAACACTTGAAGGGTATAAGGATTCCATAAGTATTTTACATTCAATTTTGAAAGGAGATAAAAATACAGCATGCGGTAAGGTTTCGAGATCATAATTGCTCACATATATTAAAAATTCCTTTTGCAGATTAAATAAATCTTCCAGTCGTGAGCATATTACAAGGTAAGGAAAACCTCGTGCTAAGATTTTCAATAGGCTAGTGCTATAACAAAAATCTCATCATTGTTTACTTTACCCTCTCTACATAGAGAATGACAGAGGAGCAAACACATTCAAATATGACAAAACTAATTTAGCTTCAAAGATGGAGAATAATGTTCAATCAACCTTTATAATGTGAGCCAAGGTCTGTGCTTCAATTTGATGTCACTCCTCGAGCTATGGTTATGTGTTTTTCTTCAATTTGATGTCACTTTGTGAGCTATCACACGGTGCTTCACTTTGCTAGTTTGTCTAGTGCATATTTTACCATATGAAAATATATATTTGAAGAGACCTCTAAGTATTAGGAAATTGGTGTAATCCTAATTTATGTCTGATTACAAATCTAGTCTATCACTCAATCTGATATGGCCATGAGACATTTGTTAAGAAAATGTAAAAAATGAGTCATGTATAATAGAATTGATGTAATACAGTTTAAGAAAATGTAAAAAATGAGTCATGTATATCATAATTTATGTAATGTAGTTTATTAGAAACATTTGTTGGTCGATTTGGAAGAGATTTTACCTACTCTATTTCAATTTCAACATCTTAATAATATAATACATTTGAAATTTGTATTTCAATTTTAATATCCTAATAATATTTTTCCATTTGAATTTTGTATTTCAATGCATTTGAATTGATCTAATACAGTTTATTAGGGACATATTTGAAAGAGATTCTACTTAATCTCTATTTACTTACTCTTTATTTCAATTTCAACATTCTAATCATATTTTTCCATTTGAATTTTGTATTTCAATGCATCTGAATTGATATAATGCGTTTTATTAGAGACATTTGTTACTTACTCTCTTTAAATTTCAACATTCGAATCATATTTGTGCATTTTAATTTTGTATTTCAATGCATCTGAATTGATCTAATGAAGTTTATTAGGGACATTTTCTACTTACTCTCTATTTCAATTTCAACATTCTAATCATATTTGTCCATTTGAATTTTGTATTTCAATGCATCTCAATTGATCTAATTCAGTTTATTAGGGACATTTGTTACTTACTCTCTATTTCAATTTCAACATTCTAATCATATTTTTCCATTTGAATTTTGTATTTCGATGCATCTGAATTGATCTAATGCAGTTTAATAGGGACATTTGTTGGAATATTTGGAAGAGATTTTACCTACTCTATTTCAATTTCAACATCTTAATAATATTTGTTCATTTGAAATTTGTATTTCAATTTCAATATCCTAATAATATTTTTCCATTTCAATTTTGTATTTCAATGCATTTGAATTGATCTAATACAGTTTAGTAGGGATAGGTGTGAAAGAGATTCTACTTACTCTCTATTTCAATTTCAACATTCAAATAATATTTGTCCATTTGAATTTTGTATTTCAATGCATCTAAATTGATATAATGCAGTTTATTAGAGACATTTGTTACTTACTCTCTATTTTAATTTCAACATTCTAATCATATTTGTCCATTTGAATTTTGTATTTCAATGCATCTGAATTGATCTAATGCAGTTTATTAGGGACATTTGCTACTCACTCTCTATTTCAATTTCAACATTCTAATCATATTTTTCCATTTGAATTTTGTATTTCAATGCATCTGAATTGATCTAATGCAGTTTATTAGGGACACTTGTTACTTATTATCTATTTCAATTTCAACATTCTAATCATATTTTTCCATTTGAATTTTGTATTTCAATGCATCTGAATTGATCTAATGCAGTTTAATAGGGACATTTGTTGGTAGATTTGGAAGAGATTTTACCTACTCTATTTCAATTTCAACATCTTAATAATATTTGTCCATTTGAATTTTGTATTTCAATTTCAATATCCTAATAATATTTGTCCATTTGAATTTTTATTTCAATGCATTTAAATTGATCCAATAGAATTTATTAGGGACAGATTTGGAAGAGATTCTACTTACTCTCTATTTCAATTTCAACATTCTAATCATATTTTTCCATTTGAATTTTGTATTTCAATGCATCTGAATTGATCTAATGCACTTTATTAGGGACATTTTTTACCTACTCTCTATTTCAATTTCAACATTCTAATCATATTTTCCCATTTGAATTTTGTATTTCAATGCATCTGAATTGATCTATTACAGTTTATTAGGGACATTTGTTACTTACTCTCTATTTCAATTTCAACATTCTAATCATCTTTTTCCATTCGATATTTGTATTTCAGTGCATCTAAATTTATATAATGCAATTTATTAGGGGCATTTTATACCTACTCTCTATTTAAATTTCAACATTCTAATCATATTTTTCCATTTGAATTTTGTATTTCAATGGATGTGAATTGATCAAATGCAGTTTATTAGGGACATTTGTTGGTAGATTTGGAAGAGTTTTGCCTACTCTATTTCAATTTAAACATCTTTATAATATTTGTCCATCTGAATTTTGTATTTCAATTTCAATATCCTAATAATATTTGTCCATTTGAATTTTTCATTTCAATGCATTCAAATTGATATAATATAGTTTATTAGGGACAGATTTGGAAGAGATTCTACTTACTGTCTATTTCAATTTCAACATTTTAATGATATTTATCCATTTGAATATTGATCTAATGGAGTTTATTAGGGAAATTTATTACTTACTCTCTATTTCAATTTCAACATTCTAATCATATTTGTCCATTTGAATATTGATCTAATGTAGTTTATTAGGGACATTTGTTACTTACTCTCTATTTCAATTTCAACATTCAAATCATATTTGTCCATTTGAATTTTGTATTTTAGTGCATCTCAATTGATCTAATGCAATTTATTAGGGACATTTGTTACTTACTCTCTATTTCAATTTCAACATTCTAATCATATTTGTCCATTTGAATTTTGTATTTAAACGCATCTCAATTGATCGAATGCAGATTACTAGGGATATTTGTTGGTAGATTCAGAACAGATTTTGCCTACTATATTCAAATTTCAACATCTTAATACTATTTGTCCATTTGAATTTTGTATTTCAATTCCAATATTCTAATAATATTTGTCCATTTGAATTTTTTGTTTCAATGCATTCGAATTGATATAATATAGTTTATTAGGGACAGATTTGGAGGAGATTCTACTTACTCTCTATTTCAAATTCAATATTCTAATCAAATTTGTCGATTTGAATTTTTTTATTTCAATGCACTTGAATTGATCTAATGCACTTTATTAGGGACATTTTTTAATTACTCTTTATTTCATTTTCAACATTCTAATCATATTTTAACATTTGAATTTTGTATTTCAATGCATCTGAATTGATCTAATGCAGTTTATTAGGGACATTTTTCACTTACTCTCTATTTCAATTTCAACATTCTAAACATATTTGTCCATTTGAATTTTGTATTTCAATGCATCTAAATTGATCTAATGCTATTTATTAGGGACATTTGTTGGTAGATTTGGAAGAGATTTTACCTACTCTATTTCAATTTCAACATCTTA
This sequence comes from Picea sitchensis, assembly GCA_010110895.2. Taxonomy (NCBI): domain Eukaryota; kingdom Viridiplantae; phylum Streptophyta; class Pinopsida; order Pinales; family Pinaceae; genus Picea; species Picea sitchensis. Next base: position 185,331 of record SNQJ01S0016169.1, read on the forward strand.
ATAACATTTGTTCATTTGAATTTCAATATCCTAATAATATTTTTCCATTTGAATCTTTCATTCACTACTGCATTTGGGTAAAATTCCAATGGCACGTTCGACGCAATTGCCACTTTCTATTGTTGGAAGACCGACAAACCTCGGACCCCCTCAAATGTCGTTTCACAGGACGTCGTTTTTCTGACGACCACGTTTTCGTCTGTATTGCGACGTTATGTGACACCATGTGTCATCATAAATTGGATTCTCCAGCCCCATATTGACGTCGTAAGATCGACGTTTCAAACGTGGCAAGTGAGATGTTGCAAATGTGGCAAGACCAATGTTTCAAACATGGCAAGACCGACGTTTCAAACGTGGCAAGTGAGACGTTGCAAACGTGGCAAGACCGACGTTTCAAACATGGAAAGTGAGACATTGAAAACGTGGCAAGTGAGATGTTTCAGATGTGGCAAGAGAGACGTTTCAAAGGTGGCAAAAGAGACGTTCTTAAGGTGACAAGAGAGACGTTTTAGAGGTGGCAAGAGAGACGTTCTAAAGGTGGCAAGATCGATGGGATGAGGTATTATCTCTGACATGGTTTCTATGGGAGCGACACTCTTGGACGTGGAAAGAACGACGTCCATCAGGTGGCAATAGTGACAGCCAGGAGTTACTATCTCCGACGTGGTTGCTATGGGAGCGACAATCTTGGAGGTGGAAAGAGAGACGTCTTGGACATGGCAATAGCGATGGGAAGACAGTGAAAGACGTCACAATTGCCACCTTTGTGTAGGTATTTAAAAAAAAATTACAATATCAATATCAAGACCTAATAGTCATTCCAAGCCCAAAGGAGGAGTAAGTCATATAGGTGTCAACTAGTGACAACATACATGAAATTTTTTTCCTTCTTCATTAACATTTTCTTCAAAATTATATTTATGACAACGAAAAGACAGAACTTATTTGCAACCTTTAGTGCACACTTTAGCTTCAGTCACTTCAACATCCATGCTATCTCGCCTTTCACTCTCAAGCCAAGTGGGATATTGCATCTCCATTTCATTTAAGTTCAAATCTTCATCATCATTTATGACAACAATTTCTTCATAAAGATGGTCTTTGAATTCAGCCAAATGATGTAGAACAGGAGGCACACATTCACTCAACAATTCTGATACATATTTTGAGCAATCTGCATCATTGACAGATTGTTGTTCATTGTTGATGAATAGACAAAT
>SNQJ01S0016169.1:196825-207133 GCA_010110895.2 Picea sitchensis
GCTCTTGCTTTGTCTTTCTATATGCAGTTTTTCATCTTGTTACATCTCTATGTTTGTGTTGTCTAGATGGTGTTTTCTACAAGTTTCGTAGGTTCTTTTACAAAGTCTTGTATCTTCAAATGATAAGGTTTATCTGACTCTGTAGATAATGAGTTTGACATTTTTTATGGGTGTTCCTTCTTTTGATTGAGTTAGTCAAACAAGGATTAGTAATGATGATACTTATTCACTTAACATGTATTAAGTGATGCCAACCAAGCAGTTTTAACTTGCCAGTAATAAGTAAGTCTAATAAGTAATACCAATTTTAACAAAGATCCTTTGTTTTAACTGGTCAAGGTTGCAGTATTAATGCTAATGTTAACAAAGATTCTACTTTGATGGTAGGCCTCTACATTTTATAAGCTTGTTGAAGAGAGAGGACCTTGGGGATCCTTGTTAAGATGGGATTTAGAGTGTTACTTAAAAGGCCAAACTGGTAGAGCTCTGCTATTGTACTCAAGAGTTGTTGAACTTGGATACGAGGTTGCACAGAGTAATGCTGCATGGATTCTTGAAAATTTTGGGGAATATGATATATGCATAGGGAAGTCAGGTTTTTGCAGTGATGTTGAACGACATCAATGTGTGCACACCCTTTGGTGGCATGCATCAGAGTAGGGTAATGAGCATGCGACACTTTTAATTCTGGATGCCTATTGTTATGGTAGGGTGAGTTTCTCTTTTCTCTAGGGATCTCAATATGAATGCCAGGGTAGCTTTTATAGGTCATGAGATTTGCTCTTGACTTTCTGTCTTCCTTTGCATGGCACTGAAAAAGACTTTGAGCGTGCTGCAGAGGCTTACATGCATGCTCATTCCCAGGCAAATGCCCAAGCTATGTTCAACCTTGGATACAAGCATGAACATGGAGAGGGCCTTCCTTTTGATTTGCACTTGGAAAAATGATATTATGATAAAGCTTTAGAGACTGATTCAGATGCCAAGTTGCATGTGATGCTTGCACTTCTAAGTGTATGGATTAGAAATAACTATGGTGGCAGCTGTCTAGTAAGCCTTGTTAATTCTTTTTGTTGGTTTACTTCCTACTCATCAATTAGCTAACATGAATGTGATGATATGTTTGAGTGTTGGCTATTGCTCACAATTTATTTTATAGGGAATCAATGTTTTGTCGAGCTAATGATGTGAGATGATTTTTACATGGATAGTATCTTTATGTGAACTTGAATCTAAATAGGATGTGTGAACTCTGCAGGTGACACTAGTTGATTCTCTCCCTGAAATAAACTTCCATTTACTAAAACTTCCATGGAACCATTTCATCTTATATGCCGAAGATAATCAATGAACTTTCAATCAAGGAAAATATGTCTAAACCAATGTTATTAAACCACAAGGATAACAAGGTTGAGTTAATCCAATGAGTTATTTAACCAATGATAAGAGGGAAGATCTGAAACAGCTATGCAATGAAATCAAGCATATACCATAGACTATTCACATGTGCTAATATCCAATAATTATATCCATAGGTCAATGATGTAATAAAAGATGTCAAACTGTGTAACGAGACAACAAGTAAAGCATGTGCCAACAATGATATATTAATGGTTAGATTGCAAGGATAGTGATATTCTTTATGCCATTTACCACAAAATGCTATAACAAGTGCCTTCAAATTATGTTACAAAGGCAACATCTGTGGATATATCTGATCTTTAGAACAGTTCTTTTATAATTGTTGAATGAGTATAGAATATTGTCTTGTGATGAGAATATATGGCACTTACCATTCATATCAAGGGAAAGAGCCTAAAGGATCCTCTAGACTGGACATATACAGCCAGAAATATGCCTCTACCTCTGCTAAGATCAAATAATGGCAAAGGTTGTCACCAATGTAATGAACCCACACCTATGTACTGTTGAAGCTAATTCACTGATTTAGGCTTGAAAATACTTGAAACACAATGAGTCTCAACACCTATACCAATGACATACTGGGAAATGATTTACCGACTACTGTCACATGTTCATCCTTTGCTAGTACAGAAGTCATAATCATCTGTGCAACATCAGACTAGTCAATAGATGTATCGTGACATTTTTTAAGTAGAGACAAAGCAACATATGACACCCCTCTGTCTTGTGTAACCAATTGATCTGAACAGGAGACCAAAATCTACTATGTAAAATTATCTCCAAGATTCCAAACTAACTAGCAAAAGGTCATAAGCTTGGGTCTCAGCTGCTATTGAATTGCCTAAAGAAATCCCCCTTCCTTACTTCTTCTTCTCTAAATTTTGCAAGAGAAACAGAGTCAATAGTAAGTGCAACAACCTAGTCTTCTGCCAGTTGTAGATAACCTTTGAAATTTTACCTTATGTTGGAAAAACAGACCTTGAAAAGGAAAACCCCATACATAGAGCTGGGCCCCATATTTGTCTTACTGCATATGGAACACCACCCTCACATTTCTAGACTCTTGATTGAAAAAATAAATTTGTCACAACATGCTGGAATTGACTTCAAAAGTGACTCAAAATGCACATACATTTTGAGCGATAACATGTCATAAAGCCATCAATATCATGGTGAAGTATGACAATCCACAATCATCAACATGCCCAACAAAGATGCATTGTCTCCAAGCAAAATAGAAGGTCCATGTCCGGCCTTAACATGTCACCCTGCCATGTGATGAAAATCACAAATTTACCTCTCATACAACATGGGGGGTAACAAGATCAAACCCCTCACAAATAAAATAATTATATCCAAGAGATCTAGATCATGATCTCTCTAGGAAAATATAAATAATAATGTCCTTAAAAAACTCCTAAAGACAAGTGAAAAAATACATAATGGAAATGAGAGACAAATTGAATGGACATGTCATTTGTGTGTGTGTCCTGTCCTCATGGAAAACACTTCCTTAGTCCAAGCTTGCTTTGACCAAACAAAGAATTTCCTTGTGCCATGTGTCTTCATCATAAATAGAATGCCCTCTAAGATGGGCTGTGATTAACCAAGATAATATAAAATAAACCCCTAGAAGAGGTGCACCATTGCGATGTGTGCAAGAAGGTGGTTATGGGACCAAACCATGCCATATATAATATTAAATGAGTCCACAAAATCTATGCCTTGAAAGGTGTACTTGATGGGAATGATTGCTTCCCTTTGATCTAGGGCAACAATCAATCAATAATCCTCCAAAAGGTGGGCACCTAGACAAATATACAGGTAGTTACATAGAAATAAGTATTACCCCAAATCTGCCAATAGGGTGGGGCTCCCTTGTTTAATGGAGTCAACATGAAATGCAAAACAATGTGAGATAGCAAGGTTAGTGAAGGTGCTTCCTCCAATGCAATAACCAGCTCCTCAAATGATGGATCTCATGGACATGTGTGAAATAGTGGCCCCTTGGTTTGTCTAACCACCTTAAAGAGATGGATGCCCTCAAAATGTGTGCCATTAGCACACATTTTGAGGGCGTCCATCTCTTTAAGGGGGGGTTGTTATGAAAACCAAGGAAAAAGTGGGACAACTTAGGAAAATAACTGGTCTAGAACTTTGTTTAAATTTAAATAAAGTTCTAGACTTGAATATGCTGCTAACTCTAACATGAAGGCTTTGGAACAAACTTGTTAAGCAGCCCTTAAACAGTTGCGAAATCAGAACTGTGAGTAACCTTTAAATAGTCTTAGATAGTGACAAAGGCAACAGAGCACATGTAGGCATTTGAAGAATCAAAATTCTTCATGTCTCCTTATTACTATATGAAATTTGTATTTTTGGAAGAATAAGTCAATATAGATGTGGGTCCAACTCTTGAATATTATGTTCACTTTATTTCGTTACCCATTCCATGATAAGATGGGTTGAACAACTTTATTTTACTTAGATAATGGTAAAATATAGTCATTATGTGATTTCTTTAAAGAAATGAAAAATTCTTCAGAATTTAGGTCAGCATCTTTATTTCATTAATGGATCTTTTTTAAGTGGTTAGACCTACTTGTATTATGAAATTTTTTATTTTTAAAAAAAAAAAAAAAAAAAAAATATTAAAAATATCATTTTTTAATATTGACTCTTTGGTTACCCAATTTTTGTAGATTACTAGGTTCTTTCATTGCACATGAAATGTTATATGCCTAACTGTTGAGTGTCAGGTTAAGTAAATACCTACTTTGTGTTAAGATCTATTACATTGTAAATGATTTGGGAATGACAAGACATGGTTGTTTTATGAGAAAGTTTGTATCTTCTTTTCAAACATGGCTATTGAATCAAAGACTGACAAAGTAAATTTTTATAGGAGCCCGATGATCTATTTAAAGGGCATTGGGACTCATGGTATCAGCTTCCCCATGTGCATTAGCGGTGGCTCCTCTAGCTTATGCAAATGCAATTAGTGCTTGTGCAAGTAAGGTAATGGCCATGGAATTCTATTGGAATTCTAGATTACAATTGAAAATTGTAAAGGGCCTCATCTGATATGGTCTAGACCTTTATTTAAATTCTAGTCTCTGTTATTTATATTTGTCTAGAACTTTGATTACTTTCACTCCTTTAGCATCCTATATAAGATTTTGGTAAAGGCGCATAACTAGTTGACTTGGAATGCCATTTTTAAGTACTATATGTTGGTACAGATATGAAAAAGTTTTTTTGGTCTCTCAAACCTAAGCATGTTGCGGTGACATGTTGAGGAGTTAAAAATGCAAGAAAAACATTTTATTAAATTACTACTTGATCATAATTACATGTGTAATGGTGTAGTGAAAGAATGAAAAAATGGTAACCCTTAGAGTTTTTCTTCATAACCTAGTTGTGTATTTATTAGTTAAGTAGGCCCACAAATTGCAATTCTTATAAAGATGTAACTAATCCATACCACTGGTTAGGGTTAAGGCCTAGTAGTATGGATTTGGAGTTTAAAACAAAGAAATGTTCTTTGATGAATTACTTTGCATTTTATCTTTAAAAGTGAATATGGTGTTAAGATGGAAGGTGGGAATATGTGGTACTGATATGGTAATGTAGAGGTATTTGGGTACATTGTTTCCCTTTAGAGTTATGAAGAAACAACCATATCATGCCATTTACGTAAGGTTGAGGCTAGTTACAACGAGGGTGTAGGAATTTAGAGCCAGAATATCATTCTTGAATCTTTGGACAAAGAGCTTTGCTTCTTTCCCTTCAATTTTAATGAAGTACTAACAACTCATAGGTTATTGATGAAATTAATGCCAAAACTTATCATTGAACAATGAAAAGTAATTGTTGGGCCTCTATTATTCATTACATTGCTTTTGTTGATGATATTTATGGGCATGGATTATCACTATTATTTCATCAAATGATGGTTAGTTTTCAAGCTTATGTTCTTGTCATGCTTTTTATTAATTTAAAATAAAAATTGAAGCCTTATAATGTAGCATACACTTCTTTTAGTGTGTACTATTCCAGTGTTCGAGTATTAAGTTATTCTTACTGTTTCCATACATAGATCGTCATATGTATTTTACCAAGTCTCTCATCCGTAAGTTTGTTTTGAAGTGTATAGGCACCCCTTGTGATGAACAGATATAAATAACATAACCATGCTAAATGAGGAATCTGATGGTGGCTCGAGAATGACAATAGAATTTTGCAGTTAAAGGCGGTGTCAAAGTTTCATATTTTATATAATTCTCTTTCAGTTGACTCCATTTCACAAAGGTATTATGCACATTGGAGGTGGTTTAGATTGTGTACTATATAAAATCAGTGTAATTTCAGTTGTAACTTGTAAGGTATGATGTAAACAATAAATTGTTGTGTTATCTATTGTTGATTATGTTTGGAGTGGTGGATAGAAGTACATCTCGATTTTGACTGAAGGAGGGCCTTGGTTCAAATGTGCAGGAAAAGCATTTTGAACAGCATTTTCATCCCAGGCATTAGGAATGGTGCTTGAACAGGTTTGTTATCGGAGGTGCGGATTCTGATGCTAGAACGTGGCGGATGCCTTTAGTGGCCAGGGGTGCTGCTAGAGATGGGGCATCTTAAAGGCGTGGGAAGAATTGCGTGCGTATTGCGTTGTTTGCAGAGCTTGTCTTTGGATTTTATGGTATACCATCGTACTACAAATTGAGACATACTCGATGCTGAAATCCCACCAACATCAAATTAGACTACTCGAGGAAATGATTGATTGGTGGGATCGTCGGCAACATTGAATCTACATTCTTGCTGCGTCGTAACGCAAATTCATGCTGCGCTAACTACATTGTTTTCGCGGGGGTTTTGACATGATCTCCGCATATCTTTTGAAACATATATTCAAACATATTGGAAGGGGGCTTTAGAGGCAAACTTAAAATAGGTGGAGGAAGATATCTCCGCTTTTGCAGCAAATGATGATTGGTTCCTCACTTCACCAGTTAATGGTATCCTTATGAAGCAAACATCTCAGATGCAAAGTACTGCTAGCTTCGTTTGTCAAGTTAAGATGACTAATAGTGCATTCAAATTTATTTCAATGGTACAGGACATTGTAGAATGTTTGACCCCATTCAAAATTGTGTACTTTGGAGGATGTATTATGAATGGTATTTCTCGCCTTTTTGATAGCTACATAAATAATTGTACGAGAGATATACCCTGTCTCTCAGAAGATGAAAATAATAACGAGTTTAGAATAACTCTAGTTTGATTTGTCTCTCGCGAGGAAGCAGGCTCAAATTGCCCTTTTGGAAATGCATCATCCCGCAAAGGCCCGATGCCACTCTCTGTCTCGAAATTTTTGGGGCAAGAAACTGAAAACCAAGAAGGCACTTTGCAACTGATTGGAAATACATATTTAAATGGGAAGAGTGAGGATCTATTTTGGGATGCAGAAGCAATGCCCTCTTCATCTTTCCGGGCATTATTCATGAAATTGAACGAGCTTGCACAACTTGTTGTGTTTGCGTTGGTTGGAAGTGACAAGGTGGTGAAACAATTGCTTATAAGGCTGACAGAGACAGTCATACTTTGGTTATCAAATGATCAGACTTTTGGGAAGTGATTGAGGACAATTCAACATCCCTAAGTTCGTTTGGACTACAACAGTCTATCTTGGATATGCACTTTGTAGTCAAATTGCAAAGTCTAAATGTTATTCCTCTAGACATATCAATCAAAGCGTCTCATCCATAATAACTCATGCCATCAAGGACATTCCTCTGAGAGGAATGAACCCCTACTGATTACTTACCCGGAGGATGAATGGTTTATTTATCTTTAGCGATGCGACTATTGGAAGAAAGCCATTGGGAGGGATCATATGGAAGAGGTACATGCGGTGTCCTTGATGTGGCGGTATTATCCTTGTTTATGAGGCATCTTTTCAAATCACATTTTGCAAACCAAATTTCCTGCAAAACAAATAAATGGATCGAGAAGGAATTAGAGGCCGATAAAATAGCGGAGATTGGAAATGAATCAGTCTTATCCTTGTTTTTAGATATTTTAATAACCTTACGGATAAGAGAAGAATACGAATGGAAACTCAAATTCATCTAAGATAACTATGATTAAATTTATCAAGTGACGACTTAGCATTTGGTGAGGTGTCTTCGTACAGTGAGAATATCCCCTAGGTGGATCTGAGCGGAGTTTGATTTTTGGGAGTTTTGATTTTGTGCTTCTTGATTCGAGAACCAATTTACATATTGTGTCATTTGTTTTGTTTTTGTTTTCTATTTTTGGAATGAAGTAAAGATCCCAAACTCCCAGCGTTTAAAACATCAGCCAAAAGATAGGAACAGATCCACTTTTGTAGGATAGAGGAGTTCGACTCATAGGGATGTAATGTGGCCATAGACTGTTATATACTGGATGAATTGGAGGTACAGAGAGTTCGACCTGTGTGAAGGATTTTCCTTTTGTTTGAATTTGTGGGCCTTGCTACTCTAGGAGGTTTTGTCTATAATTTTGAATGACTAAACAGTAATAGAGAAAATGATTTACATGATTCTTGTGTAGCAGTGTTGGTGATGTTCCTCTTATGTGTTAAGTGTTTTCTTCTAGTTATCATGCCATTTGTTTTCAATTTCCTATTATCGAATGATGATAGTAATAGAGCAAAATTTATTGGTGAATACTCTACATTTGATCCTTTGGTAATCTTTATGTTTTTCTTCTAAAACTCGGTTTACTTATGAATTCTTAACTGCTCATTTGATCAGTTTTCCTCCCCATTTCTTCCCTCAATCAACACCAATCAAGCTTAAGACGATCCAAAATTGATACTATCTTGGCACTGTGGAGACATTTACCTCTTGTTTTGATTTGATCATTATCTTATAAGCAGACCCCATAGACCAATGGTGATATGAGAAACTCGTCAACCAATTCCTCATCTAAATGTTTAAAAACGCCAACCCCTACTTTCATAGCTAGCCTAACATCCATCCCCATACAAACCAAGTTAAATCGAGAAGAGAGATCCCTCACGAGGTCTTGGAGAGGGCTAGATCAAGACTCAGTGGTTCAAGGTTACCTGTGGTACCTCAGTGGCCTTGGGAAAATTAAAGAGTGTTAACATAATGGTTGCAATGTATTCATAAACTACAATCCTTTTTAGCTATAACAGTTTTTCTGGGTGCATCACAAGGACTAACAAACTACCTTTTATTCTTAAATTGTGTGTATGCATGCACAAGCATGGAGTCTAAGGAGAGTTGAGAGGTTATTCAGCAAATCATTTAGAGGTTGATAAATCTTCTTCCAATGGAAACTCTATGTTAGGGTCTCAAAGTTCTTTAAGCAAGGGGTGTGATTCCAAGTGGAGATATTGTGCTTTTGGCGATACTAGGTACTCAAAACCCACAAATAGTTGGGTTATGCTTACAAGGAGAAAGGGATATGATGCCCTTTGATGATCCTTGATATCTCATAGACTACATGGTGTGAAAATTATTGTTTGAGTCTTTTTGAGTCATTGAGGATAAGCATGAAGGAAAATGACATTGTATTTTCCTTTTCACCCTCCAATCTCACCTCCGAACTATGCATTGAAGTGCCTTTATGGGGATAAAGAGGAACAAAACTTGAATCTAGTTGATTTGAAGTTCTTGGACAATATAAATGGGGTGAGTTCTTAAAGTTAAGAGGAGATGTGGGATGAATAGAATTTGGGATCTATAGGAGTCAGTGCCATGTTTGGGAAGGAACTTAGAGCTAACAAAATTGCTAGGGTTTTACATCTAGAATGCTGTAACAATGTTAGGGTTACATTAAAGCATGAATAGTAATTATGACAACAGTCCAACCTACTTGTTAGAACAATAATTGCGAGTCAGTGCCATGTTTGGGAAGGAACTTAGAGCTAACGAAATTGCTAGGGTTTAATATCTAGAATGGTGTAACAATGTTAGGGTTACATTAAAGCATGAAGAGTAATTATGACAACGATCCAACCTACTTGTTCGAACAATAATTGCATTGGGTTTCCATTTTGGGAATGCAATGTAATTGCAATAAGATTCAAAACCACATGTGACCCAAAATAATCATGTTAAGCTTCTAGTTGGAATGTGTAGATAATTACGTCGGGCTTTATGCAATCCCTTTTTATATTACAAAAGAGTTCAAGGGCTTCATCATAATGCTCGTTTTTTGCAGATCCTAATCTAGAATAATCCCAAAATATATGTGCTTTGGGCAACTCAACAATGATCAAATAGGACTAAATCAGCTTTGGGGTGTGTCTTGATCAATGGAGCATGTCATGAGGGTTTTGGCCCTGTTCAAGACAATAATTTCTTGTGAACCACAACATTTGGTTTTGTGGTGTGGAGTTGTTTGGCCACCTTAGGGATTGTTGGCTCTAATTGGCAGACTTGGGTCCACTTAAGTGTTCAACAAAGGTTGATGTAGTTTAGTATTGACATTTTCAGTGCTAGTTAAGGGAACGTCTCACCGGAAGCACATGCCAAGATTAAAGATACGGAGATATGTTACAGGATAAGGGTTTCAACATTCTATCTCAATATCCATATATATTCCTAGTTTATTCTGTTGATCTACAACTCTTATACACACTTAACACATTTACGTACATTCAGTTCAACATATTCATTATAACAAAAAAAATAAATAATTACCTACATACCAATAATCCATGTAGAACATAAGAGTCACAATGTAAACAAAAGGGGGTCTTTTATTACTCCATTCCAATATAAGAATCTAATACATCACACTGTACACAACTAAACTATGCACTTACCAAATCCAAGGCAAGAACTCAAAACTATCTAATGG
>SNQJ01S0016170.1:0-12638 GCA_010110895.2 Picea sitchensis
TTCTTTTAGGTAGTTCTTTGATATTTCTTCTCTGCAATGCCACAGTTCTGATCAAAATTGGATGTGCCAAGTGGAATTTATGGTAACTTCCTCACAACTTGCCAATTTTTGGCCTTTCTAGGAGATCTCACTTGTATAGCATGCTCCGCACAAAATAATTGATATAAAAGTATGAAACTCGCACCCAAAATACTACAAACTGTCCAAGATCCAATGCAACCAGTCCCACTCATTTTTGATACTCTAGCAAGAAGTTATGATTGTTTTACCTGGAACACCTTCTTGAGACTAGTCAATAGGACTAGTCAGATACCCTATCTTACACAAGGTGTATCTACAAATTTAAGATGACCCAGATGTTGAAATTTTTACCAAACATACCTTACTAATTTCTATAAATTTCCTCTGGAGTTTAGGGTCTGAAACATTACAGAAATTGTTTTATAGTGAAAATTCCGCAATGACTCATTTTAGGATGATTCCAGAACCCTATCTTGTACAGGTTGTATATCCAAAATTATAAGGCCTCATGAGCTGAATTTTGAACCCAACGTACCTTGATCCGTCTAATAAATATCCTCCAAACCATTCCTTTTGAAACATTGTAGAAAAAAAGTTATAGCAAAAATTCCATGGTGTCTCAGATGTAGCAGCGAAACCCCAAGACCTTGAGCTCTGATTCCATATGTTAAGAACCAAACATCAGTATAGCATAGAAAAACCTCAGGAAAAGTACTCAACGCCTTGAAAAAGAGATAATTTCATATAATAAGCCTCTTCCAGGGGGCAACCTCCTTTTACCCCACGTAAATGTTCAAGTCCAAGATGATTCAAAATGAAAATGTCTCCTTGGTATATATAGGAGACTAGGAGGTTTAATTACAACTAATGGCCTAAAGCCGACATAATAAAATAACATTACTAATATAATATGCCCCAATTAAGGGGTAATGAGCCAATATTAGGGATTTGGAGGGTTAACCACCATGGAGAGGATCTCTCACCGGATCCATTGAGAAAGGGATCTCTAAGATATTTAGGGAGAAAATATCTCTTAAGGATTTTGGGGAGAAAATATCTCTCAAGGATTTTAAGGAGGAAATATTTCAACCATCCATGAGATCCTCCACCTTCCCTAAAAAATAAGAAACCAAATGTGAGGTGGATTCTCACACTTAATTACTTTCTTTTTCATGAATATTAATAATAATTCATGTGCACTTGATTCTCACACTTAATCCATTTCTTTTCCATGAATATTAATAATAATTCATGTGTACTTGGTATTTTGTCCTGCATGTAATATATCCCTCCTCCACATTGACTAGGGATTATGACATAGGTTATTCCATGGTGTCAAAGTGTATGGGACACTTATATGAAATTTTACAACACTTAGGGTGAAGTACCTAGGTGTGCAAATTTCATGTGTAATAGCTGCGGAAGCAAGCCTCTGAGTGTGATGGCTAGCACTATCCGTGAACCCAATGAACACCTATAATTCACTTGAAATCTACCACAGTGAAAAATATGACATCAAAAATGACACGTCCATAAAACCAAAAGACAAAAAATAAAAGAAAAATGTACAAGAACTATACATATGTTACAAGAAGTCACCCAAGGTGACCCACCTACGAGTAATACTTCTTGAGGTAGAGCCCATTTCTAGGCTCTGCCAAAGCATTTCCCTCAAAATCCACTAGACGATAAGTGCCCTTCTTTAGAACCTCCTTCACGATGAAAGGTCTGAAACACATGGGTTTGAACTTGCCTACCCCTAGGGGGTCCTTATCTTGGTCATAGACTAGGACAAGGTCACCTTCAGAGAAAATCCGAGGACAAATGGACCGATCATACTGACACTTGACTTTATTTTTGTGATCCTCATTAGCCAAGGCTACATCCTGATGCTGCTCATCGAGATGCTCAAGATATAATAAATGCTCTTCAAGAGGTGAAGTGTCTGGCAATAACTATACTGCCAACTTTAGAGATGGGATCTGGCACTCTATAGGCTAGAATTATTCCAACCCATAAACAAGTTGAAAAGGTGAGAAACTAGTTGTAGTCTTAACAGAAGTTTGGTAGGCCCATAATGTTGAGCACAACATCAAATGCCAATTTGACCTGGGAAAATTGATCGTTCTCTGTAAAATAGTCTTCAGGGATTTATTCATAGCTTCCACCTGACCATTCACTTGTGGGTAGTAGGGTGATGAATGTTCTTGCCTCAACCCAATATTTTATGTTAACTTGGACATCATTTTGTTTTGAAAGTGACTGCCATGGTCAGTGATAATATGTCTCGGGATGTCGAACCTTGCTATTATCTGGTTAAACAAAAAGAAAGATGCATTCTCGCCATCATCTTTAAAGGTTGGCATAGCTTCGACCCATTTCTTGAAGTAGTCTACTGCTACGATGATATAACAGTTCCCCCTTGCGGAAGGGGGTTTTCATGTAGCGTAATCAATCCCCCACTTGGTGAAGGGACCAACTATGATGATGGGAAACATGGGAGCAGGGTGTACCTTCATCTTCCGAGAGAAGATATGACACGGGTGACACTTCTTGATCGATTCAACACAATCTTTGATTAATGTCGGCCCAAAGTAACTGGCTCGTAGAATATTTTGGGTTGTTGCCAACCCAGACAAATGACCGCCACATGCTCCAGTGTGGCAATCATTAATCACAATTTTCACTTCGTCATGGGTGAGACACTGGCGAAATATGCAATCGAGATCTCAATGATACAGAGTGTCCTCGAGTATGAGATAGTTTTTGGCCTGATGGCGTACACGGTGACACTCATCATGAGAAGTAGAGGTAGGGAACTTCAAAGTCTGGAGATAGACTAGTATATCTCTGTACCAGGGGTCAGAAGACATGAGTAGAAACATGTCTCCTTTGATAGGTGACTCTTCGGGTATAACATCACGTGATTCGAATGGAAGTTCCGAAATGAGTTCTGCAAAGACCAATGACTTTTTGGATTTCCATGAAACAAAATCTAAGTCGAATTCATGAGGGATAGCTATCCATCTATTGATATTTCCACCAATTATACGTCGTGTCAACACGTATTGAAACGGATTCAAAACAATAATGATGGTGGTCTTACGAAACAAGATGTAGTGACGGAATTGTTTGACAACATGAACTGCTACCAACGCAAGTTTTTCAATGTGAGAATAATTGAGTTCTAGTCCAACCAAACCTTGAATCAGGTAATAAATCACATATTCTGAGAGAAAATCATCCTCCTGAACCAAGACCATATCGATGGTCGACTCTGGAGTGTCCAAGTACAATAAGAAATATTTATTATAATTGGATGGCCGAAGCAGAGGGGTATACGTGAGGTCACATTTAAATGCTTCAAAAGAGTGTTGAGCGGCTTCATCCCAATGGAAAGGAACGTCCTTCTTCAATAAATGCATGAAATCATTTGTGATCTCGGCATAGTTCGTGATGAAATGCCATAAAAAAAATTGTTTTACCTGTAGACTCTGAAGCTGAGGATTGTGCACGGGGGAGGCAACTGAACTATTGCCTCAACCTTTAGAGGATCGACCATGATCCCTGTTGTCTAAACAATTAAACCAAGAAAATGACCCGATGTGACACAAAAACTACATTTTTTTTTATTCAAGAGGATCCAGTAGTAGCAACATCACTCAAAGATAATTCAAAGGTGTGTAGGATGATAAAATCTCTTGTGATATCGTGACGTTAAATCATCGAGATAGGCATTGACTATGTGTTTGAGGTCGTGGAAAGAAAAAGACATGGCCCACTAAAACGTAGCTCCATCATTTTTCAGAACAAAAGGCATATTCTGATAAGCTAATGTACCCCACAGTCATATGAAAGTTGTTTTGTGCTGGTCTTCGGTCTTGATCTGTATCTGATTGTATCCTAAAAAACCATCCATGAAAGAAAATGATTCACAACCTGCACATTCATCGACTATCTGATCAATAAATGGCGTGGGGAAATATTCTTTTGGACAGGCCTTGTTCAAATCATGAAAGTCCATACATACGTGAATCGTACCCTATTTTTTATTGACTGGAATGGGATTTGACACCCATTGAGTCAATTGGATGGGGTAGATGAAACCATCTTGGAGTAGTTTCTCTACTTCAGCCTTAATAGTTACTGATTTCCTAGGATTGACTGGATGAAGCTTCTGCCGAATCGACTTAACATCAGGATATGTCGTGATTTTTTGTTTGACAATTCTTGGATCTATGCCTAGCATTTCCTCATAAGACTAGACAAACATGTCGCATAATTTCTTAAATAAATATGTGTAGGTTTTAATCTCCACGGGGGAGCAGTTCGCTCTGATGAAGATATTCTCCACGACGCCAGGGATTTTGGAGATATCGATAGGTATTGTTTGAGCAATTTTTGCCATATTTCCTTCAGCGTAAACAATGTTCGTAGCCAAAGGATTTATAGGACAAGCCTTATCTCCAGTCATAGTCAGAGTGAAGTCACTTGCTTCAATTCTTCTTAACTCTGGGAGGAAGTAAGATCGGTTATGAAGATCATCCCAGGGTCTGTCCAGACTAGTCATTGCCTCAATAATTGCCTCGTTTGAGGGAAATACTAAGTCTAAAGAATCATTATCGGCGAGGGAAACTTGAGCCCATGTAGGCTCGAGAATTGGATCCAAATTATGTGTGGGAGTCGGATCAGGGTCGACGAAATCTTGTTGAAATATAGAGTACACAACTTCTACCATAGACAAAATCATGGCCATTCCATGGTGCCCCATCCCTTCCATAATGGTTGATGGGGAAGGAAGAGTCCATAGATCGTTAAAGTAAGTCATGTGAAATGACGATATTTGAAAGATTTTGGCCCTAGGGTGGTCGGGAACAACCAACATGTAATGGACATTATCAGTCTGAGGTGGGTAATCGAAATTACCCATCAATGGTGGGCACAAACCAACCCCTATGTTGACGATGCCAGGTTGAGGGTTATCAATCATCAGGACTGTGGATACCCCCGATGAAGGGTTAGGACGGGAGAAGGATAACTAATCAATGGTCACAATCCGACCCTCATGTGGAAACCCCAAGACCCAGAAAACTGTCGGGACCACTTCTTGCATAGCGTAGGTCCAAATCCTTCCTAACAAGAGATTGTATTCGAGAGACACATCGACCACTTCAACTTCGATGCACACAGTCTTCCCTCCTAACTGCATGGGAAAAGAGGGGATGATTCCATGTGGTCGGAATGAATGACTGTTGAAAGCAGTAAGAAGGGTAGGTGACGAAGACAAAATGGGTTGGATGATGGCCTTCCAACACGCCAAAGACATCACGAATGTCGAGGCACCCTCGTCAACCACTTTGCAGAAAATGTTACGAGTAAAAGTTTTTGTGGTGTAAGCCACTACTATCTAAAATTCTACATGGTAAGGAAGACGGGGTTTTAAGTTGGTCGTATCAAGCATGATCATTCCCAGATTACAAGTCTCTATAGATCCTAAGGTAGCTAACAGATCCTTTCACTGGGAAGGGCAACTCTGGAGGACTTCCAAAGCTGACATTGCATAAGGGGTTTGTGAAAAATCCTCCACCACAGAGTAGTTCTGGGTGACCCTTGCATTTGGGTTATGAGAAGCTTTCTTAAACGCACCTTTGGGGATGCGTTTCATTGTTTCACCCAATGTCTTCTCAATATAGAGAGGAAGATATGGGTTTTCGGCTTCTTTACCCTTCTCATGGGTGTTTGGCATTCCGTAGTCATGTGTCCTAGTCATTATGTCAATGCTACCTTTCATCATGTACACATTCACAGATGAAGTATTACTTGAATATGGAGGGGGTCCTTGACCGACCCCTTCCGCGCTTGAAGAGGCTTGAGCTAAATTTTCCCCATGCAAAAATGGATTCGGTAACACGACGTGTCTTATGTGCCAATAAATTCTGGGCCTCCGTAAGCCGAGGGCACTGGTGAGTCGGATGGTATTCCTTGCAAAGATCACAAGGATACTTTGACTTTTTCTTTTCAGTGTTTCCCTCACTAGAATTATTCGTAGGTTTGTTATCCCCCTTACCCTTCTTTCATTGTTTCTTCTTTCCGTCAAGCTACTGGGTGGCCTTTGGGTTTTTCGATTGCACACTATGTACATATGACGTTTGAGTAGGGGGAGAAGCTGAACCAGTGGTCTGGCTAGTCGTTGTCTGCTGTATTGCCAATTTATGCAATTGATTCGACAACTGATCAATGGGATTCGTTTGCACTAAACCTACAATGCCATCAATATGTGGTCCAGATCTTTGTCTGGTCTTGTCAAGTATCGACCGTGGTGCATCTGGTAAAACTTCATAAAGTAAACCAGATTGATAGTAAATAAGTTCTATCTGTTGGGCTCTCATTATCTCTTCTTCCTCTGAAAAGACCCCCGAGTTTGCGACGTCTCTAGATAACTGAGGTACCAAAGACTTAAGGAACCACTCTAGCAGGAATGTTAGTGGGACTGGCACTTTTATCAAACTCTTCCAACATCTCCATTCTTGGATGTGATATGAGATATGGTCCTCTTTTGTCTGCTCAAAGTTGTCCAACAATTCGATGCTGACATCGTATCTCATAGGTAATTGGAAATGGTTTAAGAAATCCATTTCCAATTCACCGAAGGAAGAGTATCTTGAGCGGTCGAGCTTGATGTACCATTTCACCACACTCCTGATGAGAGTGTGTTGAAACAAACACAATTGGACGGAGTCGTCTCCCAAACAATTGGATGAGCACCATAAATGGAAGGTAGTCACATGATCGCCTGGATCTTCGTTAGGATTGGCCTCGAACTTTGTGATGTCCGAAGGAAACTTGGTCAGCATAGGGGGCCAATGTGGATCGTGAAAGATGGGGTCATTTAATAACCTTGTCAAGTCTGGAAAGTGCAAAGTTTCTAGAAATGGTAATTTGGGTTGTTGATTGTAACCAGGGAAAAAGGAGCCTGGAGTTTGGCTATTACCAGGTTGCCAGGAAAAGTTAGGTCATTGGCCAAGGTTCTATTAATAACCATGGCCATGACCAGTGTACATATTCTACTTATTGAGACATCATCTACTGACTCCTGTAATAGGATGTAAAGGGTTGGGCTTGCATTGCATTCCAAGGATTTTGGGAAGGGTTTCCCCCTGTCGATCCGACAAGAATAGGTGTTGAGCCTTGCCCGAGATTCCATTGGCTATGGAAGGGGTTGCCCACGGTCGACATCCCTAACGAGGGAACTAATCCTTGCCACATATTCCAAGGTCCTTGTGAGGAAGGAATTCCTAATTTTTCCCCCTGTGCAGGAATAGTAACCTGTACAGGATGTTGTTGTCCATAACCGGGGTTGCCCCCAGTCGAGACGACAACTGACGAGAAAGCATTGTTACCAAACACGTCGAACAAAGAGAACATTTTTTAACCTACCGATATGATATAAGTATGAATTCCTTGACTACCTAATCCAAACGAACTATAGTTTACGTTCGACCTGATGGAGCGTTGGTTGGCACCGCCAAGTGAAGGGGACGAAGGAGGTATATGACCCCTCTGTAAGGGAAAACATTATGGGGAGCTGAAGTTCCCCCCATGGATCCTTGCAAAGGATCATTGGATCTCCCTGCCTCGAGACCTAATGTATGTAGAGTGGAGTGGGAAATGACAGTGATCGTACTGAAGCCAGGCATCCCATATGAGAATGCAGGGCCTGTCGCACTCTGGCTAAACAGAAAAGCGATCATCGCCATAGAAAAAATCAAACCATTTCCCAAGGTAGAGGCAGTCGAGACCATAGTTGTTTGGACTGACTATGGTTGGTTAGGAGGAGGAACACCCCCTATAGTGACAATCGTAGAGGAAATATAAGTATTCCCTAAAGAAGTAGTAGCATTTGTTTCCATCCCTTCTTGTGACACTATCTAACGCTTGTAAGGTTGAACCTATACAACGATGGGCCTCGATAGATCAGTGATTGGAGGGTTATACAGACCAAGAGCTTGCACTCCAAGGTCAAAAATGATTGGTTCCTCCAAAATCGAATGTTCTCCTCTTGAAGAAGAGTCAGGCATGGTTTCCTATAACCCGGTCGCCTCAAAAGACCCTTGTTGGTCTAGTTTTCGCCTTAGTAGTGGTGGGGATGGCTTGAGATCATCTGGAAGCAGGTCCAAAAGCCTTTGAGACCAATGGAGCTCTTGATCCTCCACTGTGAGAGAAGATCAATGACACATTAGGGCTTTCTATAATATTTTTTTTTTTAAAACCAACACACACTAGAAAAAGTTCCTATGAGGGAAGACAAGCAAATCACTAGCTAGTTGGAAGAACCGTTACAACAACCAACACTAGAGAAACTTACCAGTGCAAGTGAAACTCAAATGCGGAATCACCCTCCGGGTATACTCTACAAAGTGTGGCCTGATGTCTACCCTAGGTACTGTGGTATACCCCTGCAGTCACCTGTGTAAGTCACTAAGATAAAGGCAACTAGGTTTCCAGCACGAACAGTCACCAGGCGGGTATGGTCGATAGTTGGTTGGACTGCAATGAATAGGGTATCAAGACAAAAACCTATCAAGGGTATCAAAATCAAGTGTTTTGGAAGATGACTGAGGATCTTGAACAAATTCGAGACCCACGAAGATTCATGGCAAATGCGATCAACGAAATCCCAATATAATCCCTCTATATGTGTTCCCCACTACGCTTGGTCCGACTTTGGAGGGGTTATCTTCGCTACCTTTCTACACGTGACCTCATGTTTAGCCCTTATGTTAGAGGGGGGTCCTGGATAAATTTCACGGTTACTAGACTTTTAAGCACTCCCTAGATCAGACTCTTAATTTTGTTTTTGTAGCCTTGAAGAGTTTCCTCTCCAATCCTAAATCAAGGCTCTATCTTAGACTAAATTGATGAACCCTTCAAACACAAAGTCTAATAACTTTTAATTAGGCATTAATTTTAGTGGTTTTCTTAAGTCAAAAGGAATGAAAGTGAAACCAGTGATGTTCTTTAAGTGACGAAAAAGAAGAGAATAAGATGATACTGGAAACAAAAGTACTTCTTTCTTCACAAATAAAGATTTTCCAATTTAAAATCATTCACCAAACTTTTTGTAACTACTTTTCTCAGATCTTTGAAAAGAAAAACTCAAAACAAGATTTCGCTCGACTACGAGCTACTTAATGTCCTAAGCATTCAAGTAAAGAACTTAAGAAAACTATCTTTTTCCTTGGTCAACAAAGCAACTAACCTAAACTACTTTACCAAACAAAGTAATGAAATATTTTTTTTTTATTGTTTTAGGCTTCAAAACAAGAAATTTGAAAGTGAATTTCTTCTCTTCTAAAGAAAAAAAAGGGAAAAATACCAACAAGACTAGACCAAGAAATAACTTCTAGCCCAATCACAGATCGTAGGGAGTCACTGAAAATACCAAACAGGTAGATCCAAGTAGACTCACCAACTTGTCTAAAAACCCTATTAAAGAAAACACAATAAATCTTTTGATGAAAAAAAAAGATAAACTGAAATTAGACCTAGGCTACAGACTGTTATAACAGAGACCAGTACTAGATCAAGAAAACCCTTGAGAAGTGTGACTCCTGACATGGAAGAGGATGACTTCCTCTTCTTTTTTACAAAAATTTTCTCAACAGACACGCTACTGACACTTCAATAACCAGTGTATGTATGCGGGTTTTCCAAAGGCAGGGCGCGTATGCATGCGTGAAGGCCCACTACAGGCTACGTACACCTCTGTAACTCCTCAAAAAAATGAAAAAACAACAGTCTAGCACAGGCAGGGAGTATTGGTATGGAAGACCAACATCCATTGAAGACATAGAAGCTTACAGAAACTAAAAAATAGTGAATAAACTGATTCAAAACACCCAAAAAGAAATATCCCCAAAGACCCTAGAGGCATCCCAAGTACAGTCACCAATTCTTCTATAGAGGGAAAAACCCTCTATGGACTACACAAAGGGCCTAAAGTGTAGGCAAAGATAACCGTCTAAAGTCTCCTACTTTTTATCACTATCCCAACATTACCCCACAATCATACATAAAAGACAAGAGAGAGGGATCCAGTAGGCCTACCTTAAACTCCACGTCCAGTGTCGATCCCTTTACACTTGGTTGTTTTCTGACTGCAAATCTCCTCCCAAGGCTGACCTGCATTCATCAAAATACAAACAGGAAACTACAAGCATGCATTCTACATATGGATTAGTGGGTTAGACATCATAAACAAGAAATGTAAACAAATCATATAAGTTTAAGACGTCATTTGGTGGGACAAAAATGGTAAGGGATTTACAATTGGGGAAAATGGGGAGTGATAAAATGGGCAAAGTTTATTTTCTCTCATGCTTCCCCTTGCAATGGGACCCCAACCCCTTATTTTATAGGCCAAAAGGGATAGTAAGGGATGGGGTGACTGGCTATGGGAATTCAAATTGTTAAGTAACGGCCCGGAAACTAGTATCCTATGAAAATTTCAACATTTCATGATATTTTGTGAGTGTATGCGAGTTGTAGTAGCTCAGCAAGCATGTGTATGTGGAAAGTAATGGTGTAGGGCGCATACACCTTCAAAATGATGGCTTTTAGAAGATCTGTTCAAATAATGGCTTGGTAAAGATAACAATTTAGATGGCCTGATGATAGGTATGCATGTCAGGTGCAATTTAGGGTTATAAAATCAAGTGACTGTAAGAGACTGTGTAAAGGCTTTTTGTTGTAACCTAGCTCAGGGAAGGAGGATATGGTGGGGTGCGCATAGATCTCCTATCCTATGTAGAGTAGAATCTTGTGGCCCTGTGCATGTAGATGATTCACAGAAGACAATAAAGAGAAGAAGASTTGGTGGATGTAGCCCCAGGCTGGGGGTGAACCACGTATATCATGTGTTGTGGTTRCTTTTTGCATTATGGTTGTTTTATTGTTCATATATGATTAGTGTAKTAATGTATGTTTAGATGTATCTGATATGATAACTTAGTCCTTGGTGATGTAAATAAGTACCATATCTGATCTATTTTTATGTGCTTAGTGATTGAATGTGTTGAATCTTGTTGAATACTATGTTGCACTGTAATTAGGGTTTATCTGGACTATAGACAAAGGCTAAGTAATAATGAATGAAAATTGCTAAGTTCTCTATTAAGGTGTTGTAATCACAGATCTATGTCCCAGTTAGGTTGCAGACATATGAGTCCTGCAACCACCCCTTCCTCTACCTTGGGTTATACTTCATCTACTTCGCAGGTGTTGCCAAAAGGGTCAGTAGTTAGGGTTTTGTTGGTGCATTGTTGAAGCATTGAACCCTGGGTCTGCCCCTATCCCAACACACCATAAGAACCCCCCCTATCATCCCCAAGCTAACGATACAGTTGAATATTTCAATAAGATTTTAGAACATGCCTTAACTAAGGTTTGTAATGTGAAACATGGTGACTGGGATCAATGGATACCTATAGTCCTATGAGAATATCGCACAACATGTAAAACATTGACCAAGCATACCCCTTCCAGGTTGTGTTAGATGTAAGGGATGACCCGGGTTCTACCTTAGTTCTCCAACAAAAACCTTTTCATCATTGACCCTTTTGGTAAAATAGAAGGCTACACCATGCACAGAGTGCACAAGGCAATCTCACCTGAGATGGTTTACAGATGACTGTAGGATGCAGGTGTTTGCATTCATGGAAGGGATTGGGGGTGTTCCTTTTACTTATATTTCAACTTAACCATGCATTCTATCATACCATTCATCAAATATATTAATTCACTCATTCATAATATTCATTCTGCATACATAACCCTAGTGCATGTTTTAATTTAAACCATTCATCTATCCATTTAACCATAGATGCAGAAATAGAAAAACATTCAGATACATTTCAACACAAGGTTTTTACCATGGTTCACTCCCCCTAGGACTACGTCCGCAAAGATATTTTTCTTATTTCATATTCATCAAAATGGAATTGTGCACATTACATCATAGGATTAAAAATAGTATTGAAATATACCATGGTAGCACCAAGCTCCAAATCTTTCTACCTAACCCTCAGTTACATCAACTTCATCTGAGCTCCACAACTCTAACCAAAATATAGACTCAAAACTCAAAAAGGACTCCAACAGATACTAAAGATATGATCATAAGGATATCATACCTAATACATCTCAATCTAACTTATGCCTCTTCTATTTCTATCACAAAATTGGGTTAAAACCCTTACAAAAAAAAAAACCCTAACCCTAACATGGCTAGGTTTCTCCACATTTGTGCTGGATTTTCACAAATCCTGTTGTGTGTTTCTTTTCCTCAAAATATGGCACGCTCTCCTTCTTGGTCCAATATTCCTCATTTGTTTCATTTTTCTCGATATTGACTTTTCTCGACCATAGGCCCGTGCCAACAAGCTCCTAACACTAACATGTGGCTTGTCTCGAGCCACTTAGTTCACCTTCTACAGCTCTACCTCCCACACATGAAGCTTATTTACCATCTATGTTGTTTCCTTTTCCTGTGTATTCTTCTTTTCCAATATATCCACATCCTATGTTGTCATGTGGTATGTCATCACTTCCCTGTTGGA
>SNQJ01S0016170.1:12648-33575 GCA_010110895.2 Picea sitchensis
CTTGTATGATATTTACCTCTATCTGCATGTTTTTCATCTCTTGCATGACCCTCAGCCTCAAGAATATTTCATTTTCTTTTGCCTCTTCTTCAGGTCCTAAAGTGCCATGTTCATTTTTCCCTCTCTTTGTTCTAGCTGATGTATCTTCTCATCTTCTTCCAGGATGGTCCAAATTTGTGCAGTCCTATCATATAATTATGCCACTTATTTTACCTCATGCACTATGCTATTTATGTGTGTAGTAGCCTCCTTCTCTCTTTTTTCTTGTACTTTTGGAGGTTTTCTTGGAGTTATTTTTTTTGTCAAGTCTTATATCTCTTTTTTATATTTCTCTAGTGTCTACGAAATCTTTTGTATCTTCTCTTCTACTGGGACCTCTAGTTCCTATGCACATTCTTGTATGCAGATGTATACTTTTGCAAGTTTCTTCTATAACTTATACGTGCACTACGTCTCCTCCTCCTTCTCCAGTGTGATATGCTAACAAGTGACTTGAAAGATCTTCTTAATTTCTTGGTCGAGTGCTAGGTTGGTGGAATCCTCCCTAGCTCTAGACTAAACCTCTTACATCACACTCGCTTGTAACCCATATAGTGCCTTTGTGGGTATTTATTCCAAAACCAAATCTAGATGTTCTATGTTTTTCACTGGTTTTTGCACTATGTTCTCATCTATTTCCAAAATCTCTTGAGTGGCCTTAAACCTGTCACTGCTCTTAACCATTGTCTGCACTGTCTCTTCTTTTTCTTTCTTCGTTGGTGCCTCCTGTACTTTTTATTTATGTTGCACTATAGGATGATGCATTGTATTTATATGTTGCCTCTATACAATGGGATAAACTTATTCTATCTTATCCATAATATCCTCTCATTATGCCTCTGCTGCAAGTAGTGCATTTTCCCCTATATCCTGGAATTTATCTACAACGAATTATGCATTGTCTTCTGTAATAGTAAGTACTGGAGGGTTCTTGTGGTACTTCATCTTCTTAATTATTTATCCCTCTTATGTTACAGTCCTTTTCTTTGTTGGGGCTGAGGTCTTCATCTCGGTTCTCTTATTTTCTGCATCATCATCTTGTACCTCCTTTAGAGCTCCCTTTACCTACTCTACATCCCCTTTTACTTCTTCCCTTGACACAATTTATTTATTCCTTTCCTTATTTATTGTTGCACTACTTCCCATGGCTTGAATGCTCTCTCTATCCTTCCTTGTGTTGTCTGTTGGACTTCCTATCTTCTTTCATTGACCTACTTCTACTTTTTCTTTAGGATTTTTTTCCTTTATTCTATGTGACTGATACTTTCCACTACGTCGACCAATCATTCAAAATCTAGTATAATTCCTTGCGTGTTGTGAAATAACTCATTTCTAACCACTTTTTATTTGGATCTCTTCTGGCCTAAATCTACATGTGGTGTCTTGAGGCCTTAAAATTAGAAATTCCTTCATTTTACTGGATTACCTCAATTGGGATTCTCTATAGATTAGTTATCTTCTGTCGCATATCTTCCAGGAACATTGCAAATATTGTGTTGTTCTCTCGTTGATTTTTATTTTATTTTTCCTACCATAAGGTTTCATACCACGTTGCACAACATTTCCCTTTTGTGTCCAGAAAGGATGAAAATTTGGACTCTTGCTAGCCTACCAAAGCTATCAATATCAATAACCATGAATAATGGAATTTTGTCCCATTATCATGTGAATCCATACAATCTATCAAAAAATGGTTCAATAAATATGGAGCCCAACTTAATACTACACCCTTTGCGTACTGCACAACTACTTATATGACTCTTGTTGAGGCCCTTTCCTTTCTACACTTCCTCAAAATTTTGCAGGCCATCAGCTTCGTGGAAAACCTCGTTGTGGAATCATTAATGTCTTTGATCACTCTTCCCCTGGTTCCCCTGTTTTTCCCAAACTGTTCTTTAACCTCTTATGTGATTTCTTTATCCCTTGCTTTGTTGTCCAAGCAATCCTCATATTTTATGCCACTAGTAGGTAGTCCTCAATTTTTTTCTACGAGACCGACATATATAGGGACCAACTTTTCCATCCACATGATACCTTCATATACCCATTCTAGTGTATAAATTTTAATACAAATTATGTATTGTTTGGATTCTCCTGATCTAACAATTATATTCCACTATTAAATACAAAATCACTTCTACAAATATTCTTGTGGAATTTAAAACACGATCACCAATTGCAATATCAAGAATAAATATCAATCACACATAACACAGATGTTTTACAGGGAAAGCATAAAGCTAAAAACCCCACTATCATATATTATGTATATATCATGGATCACGAAACAATCTTATACAAAAATATAATCCAAGAGCTCTCACTACAATATATAGTCGTCTCACACTGTCATACAAAAATTGACAAATTCATGTGCCAATTTACTGCTTCGAGACAAACTGCCTCCTCTGCGCAAATCCCTGCTGATGGAAAATCCCTACAATGAATGAATCTCTCTTGCCTAGGCTGCATAATCCTCATGGGCACATCCACTGTGTGTGTGGTTGCATGAGTGCACCCAATAAAGTCACAACTAATATTCAAACTATCCCTTTCACCTGTTATCTCAACTGGGTCTCCACTGGATCTGACATGCATGTAGTTAACAGCGGTAAATCTTCAATCGCATGTGAGACCACTGATTGTGAATTAATTAATAATTAATTCACTGATCTCTCACTAGTGTAAGTTTAGTTACAACTAGTACAACTAATATTAACTCACTTAACTGAGTTAAACTACTTTACAACTCACATAACTACACATCCAACTCTGTTACAACTTCAAATCACTTGGTTACAACTAATTCGAATTGCATGTCCCACCAACCAACCTTTGAACTCAAATTTCCTATAGCTAAATGATTTTTCACTTCAGTTAACTATTTCCAAGTGCTCATTGAGAATAGATTAATATTTATTTTCCAACTATTATTAAGGGATAATAATAGTTGACATACATCTATAAATAGAATTTGGTCACCCTCTATAAATAGACATCAGCTATAAATAGAATTTTCTCATCATCTAAAAATAGACTTCCACCTAAAACTACCCTGAGGCTCCATCCTAGTGTAGGTGCATAATTTTCACTAGGATCTTCTTGTTGAATCTCAACACTCCCTCTCAACAAGAAAGGGATTATCCTTCACCCCAATCCTATCTCTATGGTATTCGAATTTTCTCTTGGTGAGCACCTTCATCAGAATGTCTGCATCCTGATATTCCTTAGAAATGTACTGAAGCAACATGATCTTATGCTACACACAATATATGATATGATGATATCGGATATCTATATTCTTAGATCTATCATGAAACACTGGATTAATCAAGAGTTTAATGCAAATATGATTATCACAATGAATCACTATTGGATCTAAATGAGAACCAAAAAAACCAACCAAGATCTTTCTCATCCAGCTTAACTCTCTGCAATGTATTTCGCTTCCACTGAAATGAGTGCCACAGATCTCTACTTCCTACTATACCAAGAAACAACTATAGATATGATACTAAAGATCCACCCTGATGTTCTTTTTCTGTTCGTTAGGCTGCCCGCCCAATCTGTGTTCGTGAAGAAATGCAACTTCACCTCATATGTTCCCCTCAGGTATCTTAGGACATGCTTACCCACCTTCCAAAAGTTCTTGGTAGGCTTAACCATCGCATGAATCAGTTGGTTAACCACATAGGAAATGTTCGGTATCATGTTCACTAGATACATTAGTGAACCACTAACTATCAATAGACAATATCATCCACTACCTCTCCAGAAGTAGCATCCTCTTTCCTCCAGTTTCCTGGAAGAGGAGTATCCATGGGTTTGCAGCCCTGCATGTGAAACTTACCCAGTATCTCCCTTGCATACTTGCCTTGAGACACAAAAATTTCACCATCTCACTGCCATGTTTCCAATCCAAGTAAATAATGAAGAAGGCCCATATCCTTCATCTCGAACTCCTTTGCAAGGTCCTCCTTGCATGAGTGTATCAACTTCTCATCACCAGTCAGTATTAAATCATCAACATAAATAATAATGATTAAAATATTACCCTTGTAGATCCATCTCGAACCTACCACTGATTTGTCAATCGGTCTTAGGACAATTTCCCATGCACTATTTTTGACAATGGAGTCATACTCCTCCACCATTGCATCAACCCAAGTGGGATCCTGCACCGATTCCTGAAAGGAAGATGTTTCAGTCACAATACTTTTTCTCATGAGATCCATGTATCCAGTAAATCGATCAAGAGACTGTCTTTGTCTACGCTGTGAAGTAGGAGATCCTACATTCTATGTAGCATCTAGTCTCAATCTATCAACTTGTGTGGTGCGTTTTTTTCCATTTTTGATGGATGGCTCTACATGAGTGGCTTCCTCCACTCCATGAACTTCCTCATGTGGCTGATCCACATCTTGAGACTCATCTTTGGAAACCAACATTTCCTCCTCTGCATGTAATTCTAGCTCCCTCTCAAGTGACAACCGCATGGTTTTCCCCTCATCGAATTTTATATCCCGTTGCATAACAGTCATATTATTGTTAGGAAAATACACACGATAATTATGGGGTGTTTCTATGTACCCCACAAATATCCCAACTTCAGCAGTCAGCTCCAGCTTCTTCCTGGCATTCTTGGTCACATGCACATAAACAGATGAGCCAAAAATCTTAAAATGAGAAACATCAGGTTTCTTACCAGTGAAAGCTTCTTCAGGTGTACTCACACCAAGTACTCTATGAGGACAACAGTTTTGCACATAAACCGCTTTGTTACATGCTTCCGCCCACAAATGCATTGGTAGGCTCTGATCATGCAACATCTCTCATGTTGCACACACGATCATTCTGTTCTTCCTCTCTGCAACCCCATTTTGCTGTGGGTAATGAGGCACTATGATTTCTCTTTGAATTCCTTCCTTTCTACAGAAGTCTTTGAATTCATTAGAGGTGTATTATCCACCATTATCGCTCCTTAGAGCCTTCACTTTCTTCCCCAACTCTTTCTCCACCAATGCTTTAAACTCATAGAACTTTGAGAATGTTTGATCCTTCTTCTATATGAAGAATATCTAGCATTTACGAGAAAATTCATCAACAAAAATAACATAATACTTATGTTTTGTTGTTGAAGAAATCGAGAATCATCCACAAACGTCTGTGTGAATTCTCTCCAGGATCACCGAAGCATGATTCTCATTTTCATGAAAGGTGGGCTTTACATACTTCCCCATATTGCAACCCTTGCATTGATCTAACTAAGCAAGTGTTCTCATTGGAAGTCTAGTAGATATTTGCTGCATGATTTTCAAGGCTCCATTATGAAGATGGCCCAATCACCTATGCCATAATTCACCCTCATCCTAGCTCACAAATTTTTATGCCTTTCCCATCATGGAAGTGAAACCATCTACCTCCATATTGTAGATATTCTTAACTCGAATCCCTATCTTCTTGACTTGACCTGTTGTTTTATGTCACAGGAAAGCTTTTCCATCATTGAAAACAACATCATAGCCTTTGTCCTCCAGCATTACGACTGAGACCAAGTTTTTCTTCAGACCTAGAACATGCATAATATCTTTCAATTAAAATGGTTTACCTGACTCCCTCTGAAAGGTAATGGTACCAATTCCAGTCGCACTATATTGTCCATCGTTACCCATCTCAATATGCATTTTGAGATCTTTCTCCTCCAAGTTACTGAAAAGATGCTTATCTCCCGTCATGTTTGAGATCTTTCTCCTCCAAGTTAATTAAATACTCTTTATCTCCCGTCACGTGGAAGGAAGCACCACTATCCAAATAAAATAATAATCGATTCCAATGAACTTGATGCCATGCATGAAATCATGGAGAAGTCAAGTTCAAATTGCAAAGCAAGGGCCTCACCAGCTGTAGATCCAACAACCTTCTTGTTATTCTTCTTTCTCGAAACAATTATTAAGTGAGATTCCCATGTTTGGAAAGATAGAAAATTTCAATTTTTGGACAAATCCATCTTCTTTCCTTTAGACTCGAACTTTGAATGGAATTTATTCCTTACATTCTTGCCTTTGGTACTACTAACACAACCTTCCTTTCATCATCATGCTTTGATGAAGATCCATCTCTGGTGTTTCTCTTAAACTCCTCTTGCACTAGATCCCACCATAGTCGTTCTTAATCTGAACAGCCTCTTCCATTGACAGATTCTTGATAACTGTGTCAACTCTTGGGAAGTCATAGGATAACCGTAAGCTCACCAAATCATCATTAGTGACTATTATTCCCACACTCCCCATCCCAACATCAGACAAACTTCTCAGTGAAATATTTTGGAATGGAGTCTCCTTTCTCCATCTTGATCTTCCCTCGAAAGTTTAGCTTCGAGCACCAATTTCCTATGGTTGTTGCTGTTTTGGAATAGATCCATCAGAGTCTTCCACATTGCATATGGTGAATTTCCCATGGAGGGAGTTTGAGACAATGTGGTCTCATACCTCCTCCAACAGATCCTCCTCGCCTTTTCCACTTTCATTTTCCATCCATCAAGATTTGTATCACTGCAACATCCGGGCTTAGGGGAACATATTTGTCAATGAATTCCTTCAAGCCATTGTCTTCTAGTAAATCGGCTTCCATCGGTGATCCTTCCAAGCAATTTATTTCGAGATTCCCTCGATTGAATACTCTAACATCAAGCCATTGAAATCCATTTCGATTCAATCATTGTAGCACCAAGAAAGTCTTCTGCGAATTCGAATTCTATTCAATCACAAACTCGACTTTCCTCGCACCTTCTGCAATTTCCTGTGCTTTGATACCATGTAGAAATTTTAATACAAATTCTGTATTTCCTGGATTCTCCTGATCTAACAATTATATGCCATTTTTAAATACATAATCGCTTCTACAAATATTCTTGCAGAATTTAAAACACGATCGCCAATTGCAATATCAAGAGGAAAGATCAATCACACATAACATAGATATTTTACCGGGAAAGCATAAAGCTAAAAACCCCACTATCATATATTATGTATATATCATGGATCATGAAACAATCTCATACAAAGCTCTAATCCAAGAGCTCTCAGTATAGTATACAATTATCTGACATTGTCATACAAAAATTGACAAATTCATGTGCCAATTTACTGCTTCCAGACAACCTGTGTCCTCTGCGCAAATCCTTGCTGATGGAAAATCTTTGCAATGAATGAATCCCTCTTGACTAGGCTACACAATCCTCATGGGCACATCCACTATGTGTGTGGTTTCATGATTGCACCCACTAAATTCACAACTAATATTCAAACAGTCCCTTTCACCTGTTATCTCAACTGGGTCTCCATTGGATCTGACATGCATGTAGTTAACAATGGTAAATCTTTAGTTGCATGTGAGACCATTGATTGTGAATTAATTAATAATTAATTTACTGATCTCTCACTAGTGTAAGTTCAGTTACAACTAGTAAAACTGAGCTTAACTCACTTAATTGAGTTAAACTACTTTACAACTCACATAACTACACATCCAATTCTGTTACAACTTCGAGTCACTCAGTTACAACTAATTCAATTTTCATGTCCCACCAACCAACCTTTGAACTTGAATTTCCTATAGCTAACTGATTTTCCACTTCAGTTAACTATTTCCAAGTTTTCATTGAGAATAGATTAATAATTATTGTCCAACTATTATTAAAGGATAATAATAGTCGACATACATCTATAAATATAATTTTCTCACCATCTATAAATAGATATCATCTAAAAATAGACTTCCACCTAAAAATAGCCTGAGGCTCCATCCTAGTGTAGGTGCATAATTTTCACTAGGATCTTCTTGTTGAATCTCAACATCTAGTAGTTACTTCACATATAGGCCCACATTATTACCACACTCAAAATGCAGTATGTCCAACAAATTCATAATGCCTGATTTGTATAAGCTTGTGTTCCATTGCCTGAGCTCTAAAATGGGTTTCCCTAAGGGTCCTACTTCCCCCCTATTATCCAAGTATATTTCTTTCACAAGGTCAGGAAACTTTGTTGCATCTGTTACATCATGATTTGAATATTTTAGCTTTGACACCTTCCTTAGCATGTCTTCCACTGTAACTACGACATCTGGGATATAAGGTAACGTGATCTCTACTGTTCCTGGTTCTTTCTTCTTCTGGCCCACAGATGGATTTTCTTATGTAACTTCGTCCTCGAATTATTCTTCTTCTTCGCCCTCTATTTCTTGTTAGATGGTAATATCTTCAACTATGACTTCCTCTACGATGACATTCTATTTCTGTTTTTTCATTTCCTCCGCAGTTGTTGGGTTTTGGGGATTAGGGTTTTCCCCAACATTAGGATTTTATGATTGTCCCATGCTATGACCCACTTTCACCTATTCTATGGTTGATATTTATTCTTATATACTTATTGGAATGATGGATTCAGTCTTTGACATTGTAGCATTCTCTAGCTCCACGAAAATTTTTGGTTCTGCCATTCTTTCCTTCTTCCTCCTTGTTTTTTGGGTCACCATTACAAATAGTTCAAGAGCGCCAAATTTAGGGGGTGACATTTTTCTTGTCTTGCATATGAATGATTATCTCTCTTTCTTAAGAACCCTTTATTTGTGGTCTTAAAGTATTTGTTTCTCAAACATCGCTATGTGTTGGACTTGTTTGAGCTTTTCCCCTTTTTATAAACGTTTTCCACTTTTTCGATCATTCTTCGTCCCATCGTTCAGTGTTCATTTTTTTTGCACTCAGTCTAATGAATTATGTCGCACCAAATTTCTACTTGCTATGTGCTATCATTCCCAACTATATTTCTATCACTTGTTCTTCTAATTACTTCATTTTGGATTTTTTTTTTATTCATTTTCTAGTTTTCTTTTCCTTTTTCTTCTTTGAACTTCTACTATTTAAAATATGTACAAGACTATTTGTTGCGCTGCAACTACTAAGGGTTAGTAGGTCATCTATTCCTATACAATGTCAATCGAATACCATTCACCAGTCCTTGAACTTCCTTTCCTGTTAAGTATTTCAACTATACAACACCTCCATCTGTGACGAACTTTATCTGATATGGCCCTAGCTAATGCATTCTAAGATTCCCTGGGTGCTACAAATACTTACTGTCATAGAGGAGAACTAGGTATCCTTCCTTAAACTTCTTCTTATTGATATTTCTATCGTTCCATGATTTATCCTTTTATTTATACACCTCCTTATGGAAACCTGCCATGATTGTGTCCTCTTCTATTTCCATCAACCGAGCCAATATTTCCTGTGCTTCTCCCCCTTTCTATGATATCTGTAATTGTTGCAATTCATAGACTTGGTATCAAATAATATAAGGTAACTACTTCCTCCTATCCTTACACCAATATAAAGGGTGTCTACCCTTTTATCTTCTTGTAGGTAGTTCTATAAGAACAAAGTACTTTCGGTACCTTTAAATCCCAATCATCTCTATTTACATTACAAATCTTTGTCAAGGCATTCTCCAAAATCTTGGTAAAGGCTTCTACTATCCCATTTTCTTTAGGGTGCTAAGGAGTTCTCTTATGGTGATGTATCTTAAACTCTTCAATAATTTCCTCAATTGTATTGTTAATAAATTGAGTCCCCTGATCACTCATCAATATTCTTGGACATCCAAACCTTGTCACTACATGTTCAAATAAAAAGCATGCTACAGTATCTGCACTTCAATCCTTGACTGGTGCTACATCAACCCATCGGGTCAATTATTATTTTTCTATAACAATATATCTGGCTACTGATAGTCATGTTGGTGGATTAATTGGACCTACAAAATCTACTACCCATTTATCAAACACCTGTAAAGTAACCTATGGTCTCAATGGCATCACATCCCTCCTGGATGGCTTCCCAACTCTTTGAAAAACATCACACTTCTGATTGTATTCCTTTGAATCCTTATGAATTGTTGGCCAACATAATCCTACATTTAATACCTTCTATGTGGTAGCTTTTCCTATGTAATTCCCTCCTACAATTCCTTCATGCACCTCTGCCAAAATAGTGGGTTTCTCAAGATGTTGTTTGCTCCTAGTTTGTATAAATGACCTGCAATCAAATGATAATCTACAACTCTGACCACCAAAATTTTCTTCTACACAGTAGTAAATTCTCTTGGTGCAAATCCTGTACTCAAAAACTCAATAATGTCAGCAAAATACTCATCAACTATCTGTACTGAAAATAATTGTGCACCTAGAAAGTTGTCTTCCAAGTTACTAGGTTCTTCTCCATTAGTTATCCTGGATAAGTGATATGGTCCTGCATTCAATATTCCAGGTTTCACCACAACTTCAAAATCAAATTCTTGGAACAAAATTATCCATTTTCATATCCTTCCCCCCAACACTAGCTTATTGACTAAATATATCAGAGCAGAATGATCTATAAACATCTTGAAATGTTTCCCTAAGAAGTAATGTTTGTATTTCTGCAAAGCATACACCATATCTATTCCTTCCCTCTCTATAGTATTATAGTTTTGTTCTGAATATGATCACTTTATTCTTGCAAATGAAATAGGGTGATCTATATCACCTTCTCTTGGTTGGGTTAATAGTGCTCCTAATTCTATTACAAATGCATCCACATGCACATGAAATACTTTTCCCCAATATGGAAATACTAAAATCGATGCAGTAACCATATTTTCTTTTAAAATGTCCAAACTCTGTTGACATTCATCAATCCACTAATACTTAGTTTCCTTATTCAACAACTTCTCCATTGGTGCATTAATTTGTGCATATCCTCTTATGAACTTTTTGTAATACCCTGTATGGCCCAATGTACTCTTCAACCGGCACACTAACTTTGGTGGTGGTAAGCTAACTATGAAATCAATCTTAGAAGGATCAACCAGAAGACATTTTTTACACACCACATGTCCTAAAAAAATACCAAAGGGTGCGTTGAAAATACACTTGTTAATAGTTAATGAGATATGACACTTCCTACATCTATCCAACATTAGCCTTAATACTTCAACATGGTTGAAAAAATAGCTAGTGCAATCTTCAATCCAAATGACATAACTCTATACTGAAATGAGCCCCACTCTATAGAAAATGTAGTCTTGTGTCTATATTTAGGTGCAATCCTTATATGATGATAACTTGAAAATCCATCTATAAAAGAATAAGCTTCTTACCCCCCTACATTCTCCAAAACTTCATTTGTAAATGGGGTAGAAAAAGGATCATGTAGGAAATAATCATTCAATTTTATCAAATCTACATAAATATTGATCCCTCCTTGCTTATTTTCCTACACCACCATAGGAGTGATCCATTATGACTCTTCTATAGGTTCTATGACACTAGCTTCTAGCATCTTGTCAATTTATGTCTTCACCTTCTCTTTGTATATTGGATTCAATATGTAAGGCCTTTGTCTGATAGGTATTGCTTCTAGTTTCAACGGTATATTCATCTCTCCTATCTCTCATGATAATCCCTTCATCTCTAAAAATGTTGTTGGGAATAAGTCACTATACTCATGCAGTAATTTTGTGATCCTTTATACTGACTGATTATCCCAATAGTCTCCAATATTGGCCATCTTTGGGTTTTCTACATTCCCAATGTTTACCTTCTTGATATTTAATGGTGAAACCTAATCTTATTAATATAGCTTGGGACCTTATACTTCCCTTTAACCTTGTACTTCTGGGATCTGTATGTTGTGCATGTTATATTCTGTTGGATATTCTTCTTCTGCAACGTGATAACAATGTAGCAATTGTTTCACTATTCGTTTAGCCTGCTTTCGATATGTTGGGACTATTTCAAATTCTGTTTCTTTGAATATCCTATATATTACCACTTTCAACATTGTATCAATATCTAGGATGTCATTCTCAAAGGAAAATGTAACTATAAATTTTTGTTGTATCTCTTCCTAGTTAGCAGTTTCTCTTTCTTGTTCCCGTTCCATGTACCCATTCCTCGGAATGCATTCTAGTTTGTGAATAAAATGGTGTGGCCATTATTATGGTGGTACTAATCTCCATTGAAATATGCACTTCTCTACATGTTCTTAAGGTTTTCCAAATCCCTGATATTTATCCTCATATTTGTGTTCCTGTTCTACGCGAAATCTGAAGCACAATAATCTTTTGCACTTAAACCAACTTTTTTTATTTTCCTTGTGTGTACCCCACCATCTTGCAGGTGTAGCTTTTAAAGAAATTTATAGCACTGGTAATATATGATTTTCCATAAACTCTACCTCATAATTCATTAAAAATTCTTCTTAATCATTCAAACCATAAAAAGTAGGAGGTTCTCTTACCTCTGTACCAACCCATCTCACCATGTGTGCCAATTTGGCACATCTCTTGGTAGATAATTCATGTAGTTGTTGTTGCTAGTTTTCTAGTCCTGTGTCATAGTTTGAAGAACAAGAACTAATACTCCTCCAACTAAGCATGCCATATGCAGTTGGGTTGTGTTAGCGTAGGCTTTTTTGGGAGAGAAAATTCTATTTTTTACCGTTGGACTATTTTGGGAGAGAAAAGCCTATTTTTTAGCAT
Source organism: Picea sitchensis (assembly GCA_010110895.2). Classification (NCBI taxonomy): domain Eukaryota; kingdom Viridiplantae; phylum Streptophyta; class Pinopsida; order Pinales; family Pinaceae; genus Picea; species Picea sitchensis. Next base: position 25,266 of record SNQJ01S0016170.1, read on the forward strand.
TGGCCTATTTTGGGAGAGAAAATCCTATTTTTGAGCACACACCATATGTGGAGGAAACGAAACATGCAAAATGTGGAGGAAAAGCAATGTGTCACGCATAAAAACAAATCTATCCATGTTAGGGTTAGGGTTTTGGATATGGATGTAATGGTTATGAGCTAATAGAATAATATAAATAAAGGCCTAGGAGGTCTAGTAGAGGTGGGTCAAGGAAATATAGTTTGGTCTGAATAAGATAGTGAGCATATTTTTGAGGATTAGGTCATGGGATATGGAGCCTAATGTGGTATGGTCTTCCTCACAGAGGGTACTTACCCAACTTTTTTATTTTAATCCTGAAGAATGTAATGCACACAACACATATTTTGAATAATCATGAATAAAATAGCAGAAGAGACATATCTTTGTGGATGTATCCCTAGGGGGGTGAACCATGGTAAATTTGTTGTGTTAATGTGTTTAAATGATTGTTCTACTGCTATTTTTTTATGTGTTAAATAATGAATCTTTATTTTATATTATGGCAACATGCATTCATAGTTTGATTCATGAATGAATACTCTAGTTAAATGAATGGATAATAAATGTCGTGCATGAGGAAAAAGAACAGATCACATCCCCAATACCTTCCCTCACTATAGAAATATGATTCTTGTAGTCCCCCATAATCTATCTCGGGTGAAACTACGTTGTGCACTCTATGCAGAATGTTTTTGGGTAAAGGGGATGGGGATGTCGAACAACATTGGTTCCTTTGTGAGGCCATCTGGAGGTCTTGTGGAACTCTAGATGTGAATAAACTAGTTGATTTATAGACCATGTTAAGGGGTCAAGCATTAAAATGGTATATGAAATCCATTGAACCAGGGAATCCCCAAGGGAAACCGTTTTCTTTAATTCCAGTGAAACAAAAGTTTATAGCATAATTTTCACTAACTCAATCTGAGCAACATGCTCTGTTTGAATTGTGGGAAATTAAATAGAGAGATGGAGAATATTCTTGTGAATATAACCAAATATTTAAGGATGTGATAGGGAAATGAGAAAACTCCATCCACGAATACTAGCAGTGAGAATGGTTCATTCAGGGACTTTTACCATTGACCTAAATCTTGTTAACCCAATAGAGGATAGCCACTTTGGGGGAATCCTTAGAACAAGCTATGAAAATTGAGGCGATGGAGGGATATCCTGGCACCTTGTAGGTGATACGATGTTGGCACGAGACTATTTTGGGAGAGAAAAACCTATTTTTGAGCACGTCCCATATGTGGAGGAGAAGAAACATGAAGAAGATGAAGGAAAAGAAACATGTGAAAGACGAAGGAAAAACAATGTGGCTTAAATGAAAACAAACCTAGTCATGTTAGGGTTAGGGTTTTTATATGAATGTAATGGAAATGATACAATAGAATAGTATAAATAAATGCCTAGGAGGTCTAGTAGAGGTTGGTCAAGGAGACAATAATTTGGTTTGAATAATCTAGTGAGCATGGTTTTGAGGGTCAGGTCACAGGCTGTTGAGACTAGTGTGGTCTAGTCTACCTCACGGATGAAACTTATCCTAATTTTTTATTGTAAGAATGAGTGATGTAATGCACACAAAACATTTTTTGACGAATTATGAATAAAAGAGCATAAGAGATAAATCTTTGTGCACGTAGCCCCAGGGGGTGTGAACCACGATAAATTTGTTGTGTTAATGTGTCTAAATGCGTGTTTTATTGTTTATTTTATTTATCGGTTAAAGAATGGATGTTTAGATTAGATTATGATAGCATGAATGCATAGTTTCTTTGATGAATGAATACTAGGCTTAAATGAATGGATAATAAATGTGATACATGAGGAAAAGGAACATATCACATCCCCAATCCCTGTCCTGACTACAAACATCTGAGTCTTTCACTCCCCCGAAAGCTATCTCGAGTAAGACTATGTTTTGCACTTTGTGCACAGTGTTTCCTTCTGGTTTACCATGAGGGATGATAGTTTAAGGGTTTTGTTGGAAACCTTTGAGATCAAAACCTCGGCCAGCCCAAGAGTCTAAAAAATGGTTCTGTTGATGGATGGAAGTGCACAAGATATATTGGAAGGGATCTGTTGAAGAAAAACAATGAGAATGAAAATGTAGAAGGGAATTTTTAGGCCATGGAATCCAATGAAAGGGGAGATTTAAATATGGTTAAGGACAAAGGAAATCGAGTTTGCGTAGAAGGACAATAGAAACCTTAAATATACACCATGCAAATGTTAATCCCTAAATAGTGGCACATTACCCCTTAATTAGAGAATATTACATTAGTAATGTTATTTATTTATGTCATCTTGGGTCCATTAGTTGTAATTATACCTCCTAGTCTCCTATATATACCAAGGAGACATTTTCATTTGGAATCATCTTGTATTTGGACATTTATGTGGTGTATAAGGATGTTGCCCCCTCGAAGAGGCTTATTATCTAAACTTATCTCTTTTTCAAGGCGTTGAGTACTTATTCTAAGGTTTTTCTGTGATATATTAATATTTGGTTCATAACATATGGTATCAGATCTCAAGGTCTTGGGGTTTCACGGATACATCTGAGACACCTTGGAATTTTTTCTATAATTTGTTTTCTACGATGTTTCAGAAGGAACCAAATGGAGTATATTTAGTAGATAGACCAAGGTACGTTGTGTTCAAATATCAGCTCTAGAGGAATTATACTTTCGGAGCTACAACCTGTGTAAGATAGGGTTATGGAATCATCTTGAATTGAGTCATCATGGAATTGTCACTATAAAATTGTTTTTGTAACATTTCAGACCCTGAAATTTGTAGGATATTCACAGAAATTACTAAAGTATCTATGATAAAAAAGTTAGCTTCTGGGTCATCTTAGATTTGTAGATACACCCTATGGACGATAGGGTATGTGACTAGTCCTATTGACTAGTATCAAGCAGATGTTCCAGGTAAAACAATCATAAATTATTCCTAGAGTATCCAAATTGAGTGAGACTAGTTTCATTGGATAATGGATAATCTGTACTATTTCTGGTACAATTTTCAGAATTTTATATCAATTATGTTGTGAGGGGCATGCTATACAAGTGATATCTCCCGAAAAGGCCAAAAATCAGCAATCTGTGGGGAAGTTACCATAAATTCCACTTGACACATCTAATTTTGATCAGACCTATGGCATTGCGGAGACGAAATATCAGAGAACTACCAAAAAATAATTTTTCATACCCAAAAGGGCTAAAATTTTGGAGATACAACAAAAGAAATATTTTCTAGTTGAACCACCTCAAAATCAAGGTTTAAAAGTGATACTTGGCCAACATGACACCAAAAAAGGGAACTTCTACACCAAATAAGCCTCTAGACATTCCTACTTGGAATCTTGATGAAGGTGAAGAAATGTGTAGGGACATAAATGATTTACAAAAGAAGATGGTGACAAAAGATGAACTACAAGGGATGATGGAAGGTTTAAAAAGTGAGATCATGATACAAATTGCTTCTTTATATTTAGATCATACAAGTGATATCATACAAAAAAGGTATGAATTGCTTCTTTATATTTAGAACCCAATCAATTTGTGTGGTATCTATGGCTTTGTTCTCGCAAATCACTCTTCACTTGGACAATTTTCATGGAAGAAATGATAGCACACTATGAGGATACAAGGAGCAATACCTTTTTTAGCCAATTGATAAATCTCAAGCAAAAGGATTCAGTTACAGAGCACATTGAGAACTTCCAAAGATTGAATATAAAGGTAACAAATATTCCAAATGAGCACTTGATTGATGTATTCATAGGAACTTTAAGGGATAACATTCAACATGAGGTTCTCCTTTGGGACCCCAAATCATTGGAGAATGCATTTAGGGTGGCAAGAAATGTTGAAAGTAAAAATATGGCTATGGCTACTAGAAGGACCACTATTAACATCTATCAAGAGAATAATGCTCCTTCTTCTAGAACACCTCAACCTACAAGGTTGACACCTCAACAATTGGAGGAAAGAAATACAAAAGGTTTATGCTTTAATTGTGACAGCAAGTATAGTAAGGGACATAAGTGTGGTGAGAATAAATTATACAACATAGATAGTGAAGAGGAAGAAGAAGAAGAAGAAACATCTCAAGATGAAAATGTAGAAGCGATTTCTTCTGAAGAGTTGACTCCCACGATATCGTGTAATGCATTGGCTTGAATTAGAACTCCTCAAACCCTCAAGATCAAAGGATGTATCAAAAATAAAAAGGTAATAGTCCTAATTGATTATGGTAGTACTCATAATTTCATTCATTATAAATTAGCCAAATCTCTCAATTTCTTTGTATATCTAGCACCAGAGTTTCAAGTAATGATTGTAGATGGAGGAACTATCAATTTCTTAGGAAAATGAAATATTATCAATCTTACTATGGGGGAATATGTAATTAATAGTCCAATAATTTCTATACCCATGGGTGGTGTTGATGTCGTACTTGGAATCCAATGGTTATAATCATTAGGAACAATGGCTTTTAATTTTCAAGAACTTTTCATGAAATTTTCATTGGAAGGAAAATAAATTGAGTTAATAGATATCACAGGGAAACCCAATAAGGTGATAAGATCTAATGGCATGAAAACATTATTGAAGAAAGGGCATCAAGGTGTAATTTCAAAACTATGCTCACTAGATGTTCAAACATCTAAGCCATCTATTCCCCTAGATCTCCAAGGGATCATTGATAAGCATTCCAAAGTATTTTAAGATATTCCCAAAGGTCTTCCACCCACTCGAAATCATGATCATGCTATTCACCTAATTCCTGAGAGTTTTCCTCCTAACATCAAGCCGTACATATACCCTTATGCCTAGAAGAGTGAAATTGAGCGTATGGTTGATGAAATGTTAGAGGCCAACATTATCAGACCTAGCCAAAKTTCTTACTCKGCACCGATGGTAATGGTACTCAAGAAAGATGGCTCATGACATATGTGTTYAGATTATAGAGAGCTCAACAAGATCAATATTAAATATAAGTTTCCCATTCCCTTCATTGATGAATTGTTAGATGAACTACATGGAGCAATTTATTTCACAAAGTTGGATATTTGTTCAGAGTATCATCAGATTAGAATGAAGGAAGAAGATGTCCCAACAACAACATTCTGAACTCATGAAGGCCATTATGAAATTTTGGCCATTCCTTTTGGCCTTACAAATGCACCTTCCACATTCCAAGGGTTGATTAATTCCATTTTCAAGACCTTCCTTCAAAATATTTTTTTAGTATTTGTTGATGATATACTAATCTATAGTAAGTCTTGGGAGGATCATGTGCGACATGTTGACAAGGTGCTACAACTACTAAAGGAGCAACAACTATATGCCAAACCATCCAAATGTTTCTTTGGGGTGAAGGAGGTAGATTATTTGGGTCATATTATATCTCATGAAGGTGTCAAGCTAGACCCTAACAAGATTAAGGCCATGATGGATTGGTCTATTCCCAAAACATTGAAGAATCCTAGAGGATTTTTGGGTTTGACAGGATACTACCATAAGTTTGTTCGGCACTATGGAAGAATAGCACAAACTTTAATGACACTAACTAAGAAGGATGAATTTTCATGGACTCCAGAGGAAACTAAAGCTTTTGAACAACTTAAAGAGGTGATGTGCAAAGCTCCTATCTTGACCACTCTAGACATCATAAAAACCTTTATTGTGGAATGTGATGCCTCAAGAAATGGAATTGGTGTTGTCCTAATGCAAAAATGAAGGCCCCTGGATTTTGAAAGTCAACCACTCAAGGGAAAGGACTTACACAAACCCATTTATGAGAAGGAAATGATGGAAATACTACATGCATTGAATAAATGACACCCTTACCTAATAGGTAGGCACTTCAAGGTCAAAACAGATCATGATAGTATTAAATACTTCTTGGAACAAACAATATCTTCAGAAGAACAACAAAAATGGGTGACCAAGACATTGGGTTATGATTTTTAAATCGTTTATAAAAAAGGGAAGAAATATGTTGTGGCAGATGCATTCTCAAGAAAGGATGAAGATGTTGAGGCCTTTCTTTGTGCTATCTTGATCATCCAACCCAATTGGATAATAGAAGCAAGGGATGAATGGAAGAATAATGAAAACATGTGGACTCACATTCAAAGGTTGCAGCAGGATTCCAGTGCATTAGATACATTTACATGGAAAAATGATTCACTATGGTACAAAGATCGCTTATATTTATGTAAGAAATCCCAACTCAAACAAAGGGTACTATTGGAATTGCACACCTCTCTAGTAGGAGGGCACTCATGATTTTTGAAAACCTACCATAGGGTCAAGAAGGAATTTTTTTGGGATGACCTTAAAACCGATGCTCAAAGGTTTGTGGAAGAATGTTTGGTTTTCCAACAAAATAAGGTGGAAAAAGTTAAGAACCCAGGTATTTTACAACCATTAGCCATCCCAAGTCAGCACTGGGAGGAGGTTTCCATGGATTTCATCACAGGGTTACCAAAGTCTAAAGGAAAGAGTGTCATCATGGTGATTGTTGATAGACTGACCAAGTACACACACTTTTGTGCACTCTCTCATCCTTTCAAAGCCAGTACAGTTGCCACCACATTCGTGGAGACATTTCAAAAGCTACATGGAAGCCCAAAGATTATTGTAAGTGACAAAGATCCCATCTTCACTGGACATTTTTGGACATAATTATTTTCTTGTTTGGGTATCAATTGGCTCATATCTCATTCTATCATCCTCAACTTGATGGACAAACTGACATAGTGAACAAACGTCTAGAAGGATACCTTCCTTGATTTGTCTCTGATAAACAAACACAATGGTTCAAATGGTTACCTTTGGCAGAATGGTGGTATAACACTTCCTTTCATACTGCAACAAAAATGACACCATTTATGGCACTCTATGGATGCCACTGTCCTTCCATCACTTCTTCTCTCAAATAAAAAGTTTAAGGTTCAAGTAGTGGAAGATCACATCGAGCATCAACAACAAGTTCTCAAAATCTTAAAGGACAACCTGGCCATGGCACAAAAGTGCATGAAACAACAAGTAGATCAACATCGTAGTGAAAGAAGTTTTGAAGTAGGGGATTGGGTGTTTTTAATACTACAACCATACAAACAGATGTCCCTCAAGCAAGCCAAGAAGGATAATAAATTATCACCAAATTACTATGGCACTTATAAGGTGTTGCAAAATATTGGTACTATGGAATACAAATTGGAGTTTCCTGCATCTTCACGAGTACACCCAATTTTCCATGTTTCATGCTTAAAGAAGATTATAGGTGACAAGATACCAGTTCAAACTATATTTCCAGAACTTGAAGAGGAAGGAAAAATCATATTGGAGCCTGAATCCATCACTGACACAAGAATTCTTGATGCAAGAGCATCGCCAACATCAAGCGAGCATGGGGAACACACCAACGCATTTTGGGCACATGATGAATTGTTTAAAATATTTTGAAGTTGGATGCACCAAACATAAATGAAACAGTTAAGGAATGGCGTACTTCTTGATTGTAAACAGACCTTGAGAATCTTGCTCTCGTCTGTATTAGGTGAAGGCATTTATGCTCATAAATGTAAAGTAGGTAGACTTGAATTCTTAAATTAGATAGTTTTAGGAACAGGAGGGAAAACAGATATAGACACCCTCACTTGTATCATTGTAACATTAGCAGCATTATGAGAAGAGAGCATAGGAGAGAAGAAGTAGAAAACTGTGTACAAGAACCCATGTATAGAAGTTCTGAGATTAATATATGAAGCTTGATTCAGAATCATGGCGTTCAAATACTTCCTATGTATGCATGATTGAATTTTGTGCTCATGCTTGTTTACTCTCTGTTATGCATTTTCTTTGATGCGTGAATGTTTGATTTCATATTTAATGTCTAAAATCTGAAGAGAGGGAGAGTAAGGAATGTGTTTCAATTGTTTCTCTGTCTGAGCAAGATCTTTCCTGCAAGGAGTGCAGTTAAATTGTCCGCAAGGTGTGTGTTGACAGTAGTCAGAGTTTGTCTATGAAAGATCAGGAGAGATAACACAATTCAAATTCTCGCAGAAGTGTAAGTCAAGCACAGGAGTCGTGCAAGGTGTGCACTGGATGAACAGAGTCTCAGTGTTTGCAACTTGAGCAAAACTATTGAAAGACTATTGTCGCAGAGAGTGCACAGAGTCGGAGAATTAATACTTGGAAGTATTGAAGAGTTGCCGCAAGGAGTGCGTGCAGGAGTCTTCTTGAAGACTCGAGTTTTCGAAGAAAA